>CAJHQP010001825.1:0-101514 GCA_905132765.1 Moricandia arvensis
TATCTCACTATATTAAGAAATTGAGATGATTTTGTTTTTAAAAATATTTTATTTGATTTATCATCTAAAAATATAAGAAATATAATTTTATTTTATTAAACATTTGTAAAAACTCTTTGAAAGTTTAATTTACTACAAATTGGAAATTTTATTAATAAATATGTTGAATAAGTTTTTATTAAAAGATATTTAATAGTTTTTTTTGACATCAAAAGATATTTAATAGTTAAAAGTAATAGATATAAACTAATCAAATAATATTTCGGCTAACTAGAATACACATTGAAATCTGATACAATCCACGTTTCTAAGGCAATTTTTAACGAAGAACAAACAATAGAAAGTTTCTATATCTAAATTGTTAATAAAATTTAGTCATCTTTCCCTTCTTAACAAAATATAAAATTAAATAATTTAATAATCACATCCCGTGCGTAGCGCGAATTTATCCTAGTTATATATAAGATGATGAGCAAAATGAACCAAAAATAAGTTAAATTAATTTAGTTAGGTTGGTTGGACTGTAGAAATGTTTCAGTTCATTTATAATTTTTTCTGTTTCGAATTAGTTTTTAGTAGTTTTATGGACTCTTCCTACCCCTTAAATCAAGGGGTTATTTGTGAAATAACCAAAACAAAAATGATAATTAGTTTTTTAGAAAGATAGTAGAGAGACATAGGAAGAGAAAAGAGGAGAGAGAGTGAGATTTTTGTTAGTTTATTAATTTTATTTTTTTCTTAGTTACCAGGCGCAATTTCCCTTAAATCAACAGTATTATGTTTTGTTTTATTATTTTCTTTTAACCAGCGATTTAAAAGTTATAATATTTTTATATAGTTAAAAAACTTACAACTGCATCCATGAAAGCTACAAACTTAATTCTTACAAACAATTTTCTTCATTATAACCAAACTAATCGAATCCATGATCTAAATATTCTTTTTATCTTACTTTTGTAAGTTTTATATAAAATATTGTTATTAAGTTTTAGAACCATTGAATTCATAACTTTCACGGATGTTAGAACATATTTTTTTTCAATTTTCTTGTCCCACTTCGTCCTACATTTGTTTTGATGTATTTGCAATATATATATATATTACTTTTCTTGCTTTGTGGGACTTGGAAGATAACCTAGAGTTTACGCGGATTGAATAGAGCCAAATGTTGGAGTCTTTTGGAGTTAAGTTACAAGTGAATTTACTAAACCTCTTTAAAAACATGGAGGGTGCAAAGAGTGAGAACTTATTCATAAACAATATAAGTAGAATCAGATCCATTTTGTCAAGAAATATGAAAAAACAGAAGACCAATATCATGGTGGAGAAAAATAAATAGCCTTAATTATTTACACAATGAAAATTGAAAAAAAAGCCAACTATAAAACTTAGCGGTGAGACTGTTTTGAGATTGAGAGTCATTCAATCAGTATTGAAGATTTACTCCATGCGTCTTCTTGGCTGGGTGCCCTGCCTCTTCATTTGGTGACTCCTCTCCAGTGTTCCTGTCATAAGTTTGAAAACAAACAGAAGACATAAACAGGGGAAGAGACAAAAAAGAAGAAGAGAAGAAAGAGAGAGTCAGCGAGATGCATGACTCATGAAAGCAATTTGTCATGCACTTAAATAAAATGTCTGACCTGAAGGACAAGAGATCATTGCCAAATCTACGTTCCTAATTAATTGATATCTTATCAAACGCTTGATTCCCTGCATTTACTATGACTTCCACTATAATCCTATTCAAAACATGAAGATTAGGTTATGTTAATTTCATTAAAAACATTTTGAGATATATCTATCGATTTTTATGTTAGCCATAAATTAATGCACTGAGTGCTCCAGAGCTCTTTGTAGACAATGGTTTTAATACCAAAAACTTCCCTAAGATATCTGCAAACCAAAAGAAATAAGCAGGCTACTATCCTGGACTTTGCTAAGTTATTATATTGACTGGCTGTAAAGTTTTTTTTTTTTTTTATTAAAACGAACCTTGGAAGTCCGTTTTTTTGTGTTCGCTAGTGACATGAGCTGGACGAAATTGTGGAACCTAAAGCTCTCCATCACGATCGGGTATGTTGCCTCTGGTAGCTCAACAAACAGGGTCTGCTCTGTGAATCAGACGGGACAGGGGCGTCACCAACCTGAAGTTGGGTTTAACTCCAAAACACGGAGCCAGCGAGCCTTCTTTCAAGAGATGTTTGAAGGTGTTAAGCCTGTGAACATTGATTGACGCCAGTAGAAGCCTCGCATGAGAAGGGGAAAGATGCATTAAAAAACAACGACTATAAAATATATCAACCCCTCATCATTTGGATTTCGGCATGATCAAAGGATTTCGTCGAGAAATAACAGGAGCTCTGGATTGTGATAAGTGAAAGGTTCTTGCTCGAGCTCTCACACTGTTTGTACATATACTCAATGAATCTGAGAAAGTATGAATTAAAGCGTCATTCAATAGGAAGGAGTGGGTTGAGTGGGTATCTGGAATGATTATCATAACAACAAAGCGTTACTTCCACTGAGGCAAAGAAGAGGATTCGTAAGGTCATCGGTTTCACAAAACCGGCCAGAGCTAACAACAATACACAAGTGGACTATAACTTAATGGCCCATAATTCTTTTTAGGAATGAATTTTGAGCGGAAGTCATCATACACAATAATAGGACGAAGCCTAAACACTTAGTTAAAAGCCCACTTTGGTTAGTATGGTACACATTTCTTTAGCAAACGAATAAAATTGTATAGCTTAAGTTACACATGGCACAAATTGCCCCCAAGAGTTTGCTGAGGTGGCTTAATAGGAAGAGACTAAAGTCTACTTTATTAGTATAGATAGATAGATAGATGAGAAGTCACTTAGGTAACTTTCTCTTATGTGTCGATTACTGATGAAGTCATAAGAAATTGTTATAATTTGATTGGTCGATGGTTTTTAGGTAAGTTTAGAATAAATTAATATCACTTGCAAAACAAACTAAAGAATATTACTCCATTTTTTTCATAATAAGTGTCATTTTAGCTTTTTGCAAACAGATTAAGAAAACAATTAATTTTACATATTTTCTATATAAAAACACAATTACCAATATATCTAATCTTATTTCAACCAATAGAAAAGTAAATTACACTATAAAATTAATAAATTTTGAACTGAAAGTCAAAAACACTTATTTTGTAACCAAAAATGTTTTCTACAATGACATTTATTTTTAAACAGAGGGTGTACAAAAATAACATATGGTAACTAATTTTCGAAATTAAAGAAAGAAAAGTAATGTGATTAATTATTTTCAATATTTATAACCTATATAATATATGAACAAAATTTTCATATTAAAATAAATATAAAAGTTTACATGATTAATGATATTCTTATAAATTATATAATAAACAAAAAATAACTTATGGTAACTAATTTTCGAAACTAAAAAAGACTAATAATGTTTGATCAATTATTTTTTATATTTATAACCTATATATTCCTATTATATATTAAATGAGAAGTCATTTAAGTGACTTTCGCTTATGCGTCGATCACTGGTAAAGTCTTAAGAAATTGTTATAATTTGATTGGTCGACAGTTTTTTGGTAAGTTTAGAATAAATTAATATCACTTGAAAAATAAACTAAAGAATATTACAAAATTAAATTATGGTAACTAATTTTTGAAATTAAAGAAATAAAAATAATTTGATTAATTATTTTTAATATTTATACCTATATAATATATGAACGAAATTTTTGATATTAAAATAAATATAATAATTTACATGATTAATGATATACTTATAAATTATATAATAAAAATAACTTATGTTAACTAATTTTCGAAACTTAAGAAAGACTAATAATGTTTGATCAAATATATTTTAAATATTTATAACCTATATAAGATAGGAACGAATTTTTTCATATTAAAATAATATAATAATGTACATGATTAATGATATACTTATAAATTATATAATAACTATTATATATTATAACCACACATGCTTTATAAATATTTAATAAACATTTTAAAATTAAAACAATTGAAAAACCTATATATTAAATGAGAAGTCATTTAAGTGACTTTCGATGATGTGTCGATCACTGGTGAATTCTTCAGAAATTTTTATAATTTGATTGGTCGGGTGTAAGCTTAGAAAAAGTTAATTTCACTTGCCAAATAATCTAAAAAAATATTACAAAAATAACATTTGGTAACTAATTTCGAAACTAAAGAAAGACTAATAATGGTTAATCAGTTATTTTTAATATTTATAACCTATATAATATAAATTTTTATATTAAAATAAATATAATAATTTACATGATTAATGATATACTTATAAAATTATATAATAAATATTATATATTATAACCAAACATGCTTTTGAAATCTTTAATAAACATTTTAAAATTAAAACAACTTAAAAATTATTTATCATCCCTTACCAAATCAATTTATCAGAATTTTAATATTATTTATAAGATCTTTTAATCTTTTAAATCATTTATAATATATAAATTATATATTAAACGAGAAATCAATTAACTGAAATTTTTGTTCACGTGTCGATCATTGGTGAAGTTTTAATAAATTGATTGGTCGATGATTTCTAATTATTATTTTGTTTAGTTAGATCTAAAAAAATAAAAGTAGTCCATAAAAAATTAATACCATTTGCCAAATAATCTAAATAGTATTACAAAGTATCATTTCTGGCAACTAATTGTTGAAATTATAGAAATACTAATGATTGATCAATTTTTATATATTTTTAAACTATATAATATGATGAATGAATTTTTATATATGGTATATATTTAGTTTTAAATAATAAAACCAATATAATAATTACATATCTATATAAATGCGTAATTATTTTAATGTAATCGAAGAATCTATATGTCAGTCCTTCGATATATAAGTTTTGAAGATTTGACGGAATTATATTCAACGAAACATTTGAAAGTTTGAAAATGATAAAGAAATATGTGTTTAAGTCAAAGAGACCATAATATATTATATAAGGTAATGCGATGTATGAAAAAAAATTCTAAGATGAGTTTTTGATTTTTTGATTGTATGATGTATATTATTATTTTGAGAAAGATAAGTATATTTGGGAAAATAATATGGAAGCAAATTAGAAAAACATTAGAAATACATTTAAATGTGATAAAAAGAAAGAACTGATAATAAGAAAAATAAGAAGAGACTAAATAAAACAAATACGAAAAATATAATATGTGTTAGAGAACTTAATGTAATAATTGCATATGTAATTTTACCATAATTTTTATAAATAAATACTCATTAGTTATTTTGTATCAAACTTATAAATACAAAAAAAATGAAAATTACTTTGCATTAAAGTTAAGTGAGGTTATAAATAAGATAATATCATAATTATAAAATGCTTTTAAAAGATTTTTGATTCGATGATCATGTGTTTGTTAATCATTTAATCAAAATCATATAAAATAATTAATTTAGCGATTCAACATTAATATTTTTGGATTAACTAAATTTTACGTTTCTAAAATACAACACTGAAATTTTGTATTTTCAAAATACTAAAAAATATATTTTATATTTCTAATTATTATTCAAAATTTGTGGCTATATATATGATATATATTTTCATACAATTTAAACATGCGAATCGCGGACACCCACCTAGTTATTAGATTATTTTAAATAAATGATATTGTTGAATGGTTCCCCCTATCTTTGATAGGAAATTTTGATTATATAACATTTTTTTTTGTCATCTGGTGTTTTAATTTTCAAACGGAAGGTTAAACTATTCACAAGTAGAGTACAAACCTGAATACAAGGGTCAATACCCAGAGATAGATAAGCAAGCCGGCCATATTGTTCTCTTTCTTTTAAATATTGCTCTTTTTTCTTTAATCTTTTTCTATTTTTTACTACAAAACTAATATTTTTTCCAATATATTCATTAATGTAATGAATATTGTGGTGATATCTATTATGACAAGTTCTAGATATATTTATTCTCCAAGTTTTATTTACTTTCCAAGTTTTACTTTATCACAAGCTTTGTAATCCTATATAAAGAATTTATTATTCGCAGAATAATATACACTAATTCATATCTTCTCTTTTTTACTTACAACACGTTATCATCACGAAACTTTAGCGATTTTGATCTAAGAGATATAGATTTTAATTTATGTTATATCTTTAATCTATGTTCAACCTTTCTTCAAATCATGTTTATTATCAATTCAAGGTCTGTAAGAGTGAGATTCATAGTTCATTAAATGATTGAGTTTATAAGTGTTTAATCGACGATATTGATTTGACCTTGTTACAAGGAAGGAAAATCATTGTATCACTTTGATCATATCGACGTTATAAACTAAATTCAATCTCGTTAGTTTTGATATTTATATCCGTATAACCATGAATATTGCTTAACAAGCTTGCATATAGTTTTTTTCTGAATACTGTTAATTATTTATTCATACAGTCGCATACTGTTATTATTTATTAGTATTGCATGACTATAGATCTAAAGTTTGGATACGTTTCATTGCTCATCTATTTTCATTATTGTTTTATACTACTCTTTTGAATACGTTTGAGATATATTTTCATTGTCATCATGTGTTTAACAATAATACACATTTTTTAATGATACATGCTACTGATAAAATAATAATATGAATTGTTTTGCTCATCGTTTTGGTATTTTTTTTCTAATTTAGTATCCGTACATTAATTATATTTGTTAAATTATAAACCAAGTCTTGTTTCTAGTTTGTTTTGTCTTATGGTTGAATATAGACATAATTATAAATTTTCTGATTCGGTTAAAGAAAGCAATTAATGGTTTAGATTTGATTTTACTTAAACTATTCATATGCATAATCATAAGCTCTGTCTAAAGCTTTATTGCTGTAATCATTATTCACCAATGAAATTATTGATTACTTTAAAGTTTTGTAAGTTTAGAGTATTAGTCATAGACATGTTTTATTGTATGGTATTTAGTGTTTACTTTCACCATATATAAGTCTGATATTATTTATACATTAGTCAGGTTTTATTTATACATAGGCAAAGGTAACCGCTGCATTTCAAGTACTGAATATGAAAGAAACAGCGAGAAATTATTTAGTAGAGGCTCTCGCTGTTGAAAGGGCTAGGTTCAGGTGCTTGTATACTTGGAATGGCGAAATCAAGTTCCGGTCAACCTTTTGAAGACAATCAGAGTTTCTCTACCATCGATTGTGGTTGTAGCTTTGATTTGGTCGTTGGAGTTTACCTCACCCCAAAAGTCATAACCTTCCCATACGGCGGCACCCTTGCGGCTGGACAATCCAAACCGTGTGGGTGTGCCGGCGTCCAATTTAATACGACCATACGTGGCTTCAGGTACATTCTTTTTACCATAGTAGTTTGTAGTCCATTTCCACGAGAAGGTGACTCGTGCCCCATCGTACAATCCGTGCGGAATATCAAGCCGGATCTTCTCGCTGTATGGAGCATAGTCAGGGTGAGTGAGCGTACCAGTGAACACAGCGCCGTGAAAGTGGTGCACACCCTTGGCTTTGCCTCCGAAGACTTGACTCTGGAACTTACCCTCTGAGGACTCGGCGATGAGTACATGTCCGCGTCGTCGTTCATCCAGCTCTTTGGTGATTTTGACCTCAGGCTTTTTGGGCTCGTGATGGTAGATCTCAATCATTTTGTCGGTGAACGCCTCGGCCATGGTGTGTATAAGGGCGACTTCAACGGGCTCGGCGAATTCGCTAAAGAGAATGACATCGCGGACAGAGCTCTCGAGGAAGTTGCCGACGGACTGCCAATGTCGCGTCCAATTCGTCTCACTATATGCGATATACTGGCTCGTTTTAGAGAGTATACAGTGCCGACTAGTGGGATATATTCGACTATAGAGTACGCGACCTCTTCGAGTTGAGTGAACCACTCAGACATGGCTTATATACCTGTTGAGCGCGGTATGTGGGAAAACTTCTACGTAGGGGATATCTTTTATAGGCCAAGAAGGTGATGAGCGCGAAGACTTTTGCAATATATTTTTCTTTAATAAATATATAAAAAATTTAAGGAAGCACCTTCTTTTACATTTCTCCAACTTTTACGAATTGAATATATATTATTCAAATATTTAATTTTTATATATATTATTATTCATTACAAAGATCATTAAAATAATTTTATCATTACAAAGATCATTAAAATAAATTATTATTCATGTGTTTTAAATATTGAATAATAAATTAAAAATAAATTATTTATACAACAAATTTTTTTTGATTACATAAAATAAATTTGAAACATTTATACGTTTAAAATTTTTATTAATAAATTGAATAGCAAATTCTTTATATAACAAAGTTTACATTATAATAAAATTATCTTTTATCCTGAAAGTAAAATTTAAAAACTTACGTCTACGTGAAATAATATACAATATATATATAAGGATTTATAATTTTTTAATTTTTATAAATTTATAATATAAATATTTTTGAATAACGCATTATAAATTATTTTTAGATAATGAAAATTATAAATCACTGAAATTTGTTTTTAATTTATGGTTAATCTGAAAACATGACAAATAAACAAAAAGAATGGAAAAGTTGACACATAAGCAAAACTATAAGGATTTATTTCTTAATTTTAAAACTTTATGACGCAAAAATATTTTTTATATAAACAATATAAACTATTTTTAGATAATGATAATTATCAATCAATAATATTCCTTTTTTAATCTATGATTAAATAATATTTTTAGATAACACAATATAAACTGTTTTTAGATAATGATAATTATCAATCAATAAAATTCATTTCTTAATTTATGATTAATTTGAAAACATTACAAAATAAATAAAATTACCTAAAAATATGGAAAAGTTGACACATAAGAAAATTAATAATTTTTTGAATAAAATATATAAACTATTTTTAGATAATGATAATTATTAATTAATGAAATTCGGTTTTTAATTTATGGTTATTCTGAAAACATAACAAAATAAATTAAATTACCTAAAAATATGGAAAAGTTGACGTGTATATCAAACTTGATATACACGTCAACTTATAGATAATGTCACATGTATATTATAATGTATACTGTCACATAGTTAAAACTTGTGACAGTATACATAATTGCATATATATACACATTATCACTTCAAAGACAATTTAAATAAATGATTGTTCATGCATTTCAAATATTGAATAAGAAATTAAACAACAAATTTTTATATACAACAAAAGTTTTTTTTTTTTTTTGTAAAATAAAATTGAAATACTTATACGTTTGAAATTTTTAGTAATAAACTGAATATCAAATTCTTTATTATGTAAAATAAACTTTAAAACACTTACATTGACATGAAATTATATACATTATATATATAAGGATTTATGTTTATTTTTATATTAAAAATTTATGATGTAATATAATTTTTTGAATAACACAATATAAATTATTTTTAGATAATGATAATTATCAATCAATAATTTATTTTTAATTTATGTTAATCTGAAAATATGACAAATAAATAAACCTAAAAGCATGGAAAAATTGACACATAAGCAAAACTATAAGGATTTTTTTTTGAAAAAAATTCATGATGTAAAATATATTTTTAGATAACACAATATAAACTATTTTAAGATAATGATAATTATCAATTAATGAAATTCGTTTTTAAATATATGATTAATCTGAAAACATGAAAAATACTATAAAGATTTTTTTTAATTATTTTTAAAACTTCATGATTTAAAATATTTTTTAGATAACACAATATAAACTATTTTAAGATAATGATAATTATCAATTAATGAAATTCGTTTTTAAATATATGATTAATCTGAAAACATGAAAAATAAATAAAATTACCTAAAATCATGGAGAAGTTGACACATAAGCAAATTTACTTCTCGAATAATAGTATAGATAAAAGAAAATTTCAAAACTGCTGCAGCTGTGACGCTAGTACTTACGTTTAGGGGTGTCAAAATGGGTCATGACCCATGGGTTGACCTAATCCAAATTGATCCATTAACCCAAATGAACTGTTTATTTTTGATCCAATGGGTTAATGGGTTAACAGGTTAATGGGCTAACAAGTTAGTGGGTTAACAAGTTAATGGGTTAACATGTTAAATAAATATATTGGGTTGGGTCAACCATGACCCATTAAGACAAAAATTGACCATTTAATTAGATTAGACATTGTATTCACTATCTTCATCAATAAATTTCTTTTTAACAAAAGACTATTAATATGATCGAATAATTTTTGATTAATTGTAATAATCTTTAAAAATATTCATTAGTATTGATTAATAATAACATACACACATTTTGATCAAAAAAATATATATATACACACCTTTTAGTTTCATATTTAAAACTTGAAGACAAAAATAATTTCCATTTATATAATCATATTTTGAAAATTTTAAAATCTGTAAACTTTAATTAAAATTGATATACCAAGAGTTATAGATTTAAAATTGATTTTGGGTTGATGGGTCAACCATTAACCCATGTAATTTAGTGGGTCATGGATCAACTCAACCCATTTAATAAATGGGTTGGGTTGATCCATGACCCATTAACAATCAACCCATTTGGGTTATGGATTGGGTTGACCCGTTTGACCCATTTTGACACCCCTACTTTACGTTTCTCCCTCTTTTCACGGATAGAATATTCCACGAAGATGCCTTTAATGGAAATTTCATATTATAATTGACTTGCTAAATATGTATATTTGAAATAAAAAGGTCATAAATGCCTATTGATAATTATGTTTATCAGAAATAAAAAGTTTAATTTTATTTTTTTCCTACACGAAAGCAATGTTGAACTGCACATATGCCCGTAATTTTATTTCAAAGAAAAGGTGATTATATATAAAATAACCTTTAATTGTAGAAAAATTTAGGTATCTAATATTCAGTTTATCATAAATTAGTTCTTTGATAAATACTTTTCATAGGGAGCTGTCCAAAATTTTGAACATAATTACCCATATTTAGATAAAAACATTATTTCTTAATTTTTAAAATATTTATTATATAAATAAGTATTACGTGGCAAATTAATATAATCAAAATAAACTCTCAATTACATCAATAAAACATATATTTTTCCTCTCTTATGCTTAAACTTTTTTTTGAAGAAAAATGCTTAAACTTGTTAACTTGTTTTCTTATTTACTTGTTTTGCCAGTTGGCTCTCTTGCTTTGATGATGGTGAGTTGAGTTCTGTGTGTTAGGTTTTGTTAAAACTTCTGCCTCCTTTTGTAAAGATTTATCAGTTCATGTCTGATTTTTTTTATCAATAAAGGTCTATATATACGTAATGTTGTATGTTTATTTCGACTGAAAAGCATATATTGTGAGAGAAGAAGGTTTTGTAACCAATAAAGATAACATCTGATTGATTTTTCAGGATAACGTGTGCAATTTATAACTTACCTAACTAATATGATAAAAAATAAGTTTTTTTTTTCATCTGATTTTTATTAAACCAAGTTTTAAGCTACATATAGACCCAAAGAATAACAAAAGGGCCAACCAGAAAGCCCATACTAAAGATTAACTTGGGGCCGCAAACCCACCAAGGAGAAACCCATTATTGAGGAAACAAGCCTTCGTCATCCACCAAGTGTACGATTGCCCTGCAATCACTGAACACATGTCAAGACGAGGAGACTCTTCTTCCACCGAAGGTGATCCGATGAACCAGCTACTCACGAAGATCAGCCGTTACAGAGATCAAGCAATCTGACGAATCGAAGCTTCTGGAGGAGATAATCACCGCCTACAATGGACCGACGAACTTCACTATTTCTGCATGAACAAACATACACCTTTGATGATAAGAATTAGCTTGAAGGTGTGTCGGCACGATCCGAAGAGAGAAATTAGATTGGAGAGTTAGATCAAGAGGTAGATGAACAGAGAAAACAAGAAGCAACGATCAACGAGATCAGGAAAATCCCCTGAATTTAAGCCGGCGAAAACGATGCTTTGAGAGCCACCGTTACCTGGAGACCAAAGCCGGTGAAGCAAGTGCTTTGGAAGCCACGCTTCCCGGACACAAAGTCCGATGAACATGAAGAGAAGCCGAAGAGAATCAGCGACTACAAGAACTTGAAAAGAGACTGAGAGATGAGAGAGAGATAAGAGAGAATGATAAAAAATAAGTTTATGATTAGCTATATCTATATATTAATTAATGTACATATCTTATTATATAAAGAAGAGATTTCTCTCACTCCTATACATCCACGTCATTAAGTCGTGCAAGGAGAACTCAACACGTGCCCCTCTTTCTAAAAATGTCCCGTTTCATTTAATCTTGCGATGATTACACAGTGTTCGAGCCCGAAAGTAACCAAACGCTTATCGTCTTCTTCGGCTTCACAACGAGACTAGGGTCCATACTCTTCCATCGCCGACATCAACAATGGAGTCTTGAGAAATTGTGCCAAGAATGTAAGCGCTGTGGGGGAGCTTGCGGGTTTATACATGTGTTCGTCGGTGCTCTAACACCGGCTTCTAAGGTTTTGGAGTCCCGTCATCTTATTATATAAAGAAGAGATTTCTCTCACTCCTATACATCCATGTCATTAAGTCGTGCAAGGAGAAATCAACACGTGTCCCTCTTTCTAAAAACATCCCGTTTCATTTAATCTTGCGATGATTACACAGCGTTCGAGCCTGAAAGTAACCAAACGCTTATCGTCTTCTTCGGCTTTACAACGAGACTAGGGTCCATACTCTTCCATCGCCGACATCAACAATGGAGTCTCGAGAAATTGTGCCAAGAATGTAAGCGTTGTGGGGGAGCTTGCGGTTTTATACATGTGTTCGTCGGTGCTCTAACACCGGCTTCTAAGGTTTTGGAGTCCCGTCATCTTATTATATAAAAAAGAGATTTCTCTCACTCCTATACATCCACGTCATTAAGTCGTGCAAGGAGAAATCAACACGTGCCCCTCTTTCTAAAAACATCCCGTTTCATTTAATCTTGCGATGATTACACAGCGTTCGAGCCCGAAAGTAACCAAACGCTTATCGTCTTCTTCGGCTTCACAACGAGACTAGGGTCCATACTCTTCCATTGCCGACATCAACAATGGAGTCATGAGAAATTGTGCCAAGAATGTAAGCGCTGTGGGGGAGCTTGCGGGTTTATACATGTGTTCGTCGGTGCTCTAACACCGGCTTCTAAGGTTTTGGAGTCCCGTCATCTTATTATATAAAGAAGAGATTTCTCTCACTCCTATACATCCACGTAATTAAGCCGTGCAAGGAGAAATCAACACGTGCCCCTCTTTCTAAAAACATCCCGTTTCATTCAATCTTGCGATGATTACACAGCGTTTGAGCCCAAAAGTAACCAAACGCTTATCGTCTTCTTCGGCTTCACAACGAGACTAGGGTCCATACTCTTCCATCGCTGACATCAACAATGGAGTCTCGAGAAATTGTGCCAAGAATGTAAGCGCTGTGGGGGAGCTTGCGGGTTTATACATGTGTTCGTCGGTGCTCTAACACCGGCTTCTAAGGTTTTGGAGTCCACTCATGTGAAGAAAGTCAGTGTCTTGTGGGTTACCAAGCTGTCCGTTGGCGAGCAGGTGAGGCCAGCAACCATTCCCATTACCCGGAGCAACCATAACTTCAAGCTTTCTGCTATACAATATGTCCGTACGTTTCTGGGTATTCTCAAACTTTGGATATCAATATTTTTTTTTTCATCCGAATCTCTATGGAGGATTACACTACAAGAAAACATATCACATTTTGATCATATTTCTGACCAACAAAGATGGTTAGAAATAATTATGACCTTGTTTTGTCCACTTTGTGACAAAGAACAAAAATGGTCATAATTTGGTTAGAAATTTTTAACCAAAATATATCGTCAATAAGTGGTAGAAATTTTTGACCGATTTCTAACCAACAAAAATGGTCAAAAATAATTGTAACCTTATTTTGTCCACTTTGTGATGAATAAAAAAGATGGTCAGAAATTGATTAAATTTTTTTAACCAAAATGTATAGTCAATAAGTGGTCAGAAAATGTTGACTACATTTTGACCATTTATTGATGATGTCTCTAACTTAACCTAGATATCAAATCTTCTTTCGTCATTCTCCTAAGTTCAGCCTTCTCAAACGGCGCCTTCAACCCTCTTTTCATTCTTTTCTCATCCTCTTTTCTTTTTCTCTCTTTTTGATTTTTCTTCTCTGGTAATTCAGTTTATTCTTTTGGTTTACTTCAGAACCAGAGACCAGTCTATCACATGATGATGAGTTCCTGATAAATTTTATTAAATGATTTTTTTTGTTGTTTATTCGACATTAATATTCAAGATGCAACTTTCTAACATAAAAATCGTTTCCTATGCATATTTCCAGAAAATCCTCATTCAACATCGTACAAAGAGAAGGAAACAAGCAGCTGAAAGAAGTTAAATAAGGATATTTGTGTAAGTAAAGATAGAGGGATACAGAGAGTGAGAGCTGTGTTTCGAGGTAGTAGTTGTTGGTATCTTCTGAACAAATGAGTCTGGCATTTGAGAAAAACCAGTTCAAAGTGTAAATTTTTTTTTTAGAGGAGATAGTTCTTTTTAATATGTATTCTTATCTTGATAAACTCTAATTCTTATGTTACTGATGACTTTAATTCAAATTTATTAAATTTTTCTATATTCATTCTCTTATTATAATTTAGTTAAATTAATAATCTGATAATATATGAAATAGTAATAAAATTTAATCTGAAAATAATAGGAAAGTCAAGATAAAAAATGGTCAGAAATTTATCAAAAACGAATAAGTAATTTTGACCACTTTCTGACGTTTGTTTTTAGACGACAATTCCATCCACTTAATATGGTCAAAATTTTATGACCATTTTCTGACCAAATTCAATTTCTGACGGAGCTTTTTTGACGGTCTTATATGATAAAAAAATGGTCAATTTAGAGTGTTTTTGACCACTTTCTAACAAAATTAGAGGTCGGAAATTAAACTATTTCTTGTAGTGTTAAGGTTATGATTTGATCCTGTGTTTAGATCGGCTACCTAGAATAGCGTTGTTTCACAAGCGGATATATACTGTCATCCAGAAATTCAAACGACGCCAAAATCTGATAAACTACAAGAGTGGTCAGTTCATTTACTTTTTATGATAAACTTCGTCTGTTTTTGTACATGTCGTTCTTTGTAAACACTTAGCAATGTTGAAAAAGCTTCAAGGGAGGGCTTTGTTGCTTAAACTCTAAATTTAATGACCACTTTTGTGCAAATTGATGATTGTAGAGCTATGGTTACGGAAGCTAGGCTCCCATATTTCGATGGTGACTACTGGCCAGGCGCAGCAGAAGAAGATGGCAGAAAAGGCAATAAGAAAGGAATGATAAAAAAAAAAACAATTTCAAAAAGGGCTCTTAAAGCTTTTGGGCAGACTGATCATTCTGGAAAGGCATCCAAAGATATGCTGCTAATGCATAAAGTAATCTGTACTTTCTATGAAGTATACTGTCGTCTTTGTTAGTTTGTTCTCCTTTCGCCTTTGTTTCCAGCTCGGTGAGACCATTCGCCCAATGATTGAGGACTTTCTCATGGTCCACTTCAAACCTTCTTGCACTGTTGCACACTTTGCTTATGTTGATGGTATCTCGAATCGTTGTGTCAGCAGTCAGTGCAAACATTTTCAGATTTGTGATAAATAAGAATCTTCTTATCTCTTCTATTCTTTGATTTTTGTTAACTTTTTGTTGTTGTATTGCACTTGCACATGAGAATTTTACTGATTAATAAAATGTTATCCTCTCTCAGGTGTTATGAAGCTGAACAGAGGCGTGAAGACAGGGAAATGCACAGCTGGCTGATCTTTTGCACCAATTCCACTGTAGATTCTTTGCATGCCAACAATTTGCTTTCATTGACGGATTAATCTGATTTCTTTTTCCTATTAAATATGGGGTTTCATTGGTTAGGGCTCTTCTTTTTTTGGTATGTTTGTCTTTTCAACGGATCAAAATCGATATCCCACGAAAAAGAGCTGTATATTTTTATTTCTTTAATGATTAATATAGCAGGTGTTCAGAAAAAAAAATAATAGCATTTCAAATGTAAATTAAAAAGGTTAAAAAGACAGGGAAAGTATCGGTTAAATTGAAGGATATTCATGTATGAAAAACCGGCGTCCAAATGTATAAAATACTCTAAATTTTTGCAATGGTCATGTTTCATTTCTGGAATATAATTATTTATTTTTATAGTTATAGTTACACTTTCAGATGTATGATTTAAATATAAACAAAAGTAATTTGAAAATTTATATGTTAAAAATATATATTATATTTTAACTACAACTTTTACAAACATAAAATTTCTGTAAGTTCTTTATATTTTGGTGCTTTTAAAAAAATTAATAATTAAACTTTATTATAAATATAAATTAGTGTTATAGAAAAACTTACAAAATCCAGTCGAATAACAGAAAACTCCAATTTTATTTATTCATAGAATAAAAATACATTAAGTCGAAAACAACACATGTATATGATGTATAAATCTTTATAATTATACATTGTGAATGATATACATAGTATTAAAAGGAAATCATTGAAAATACAAGTTAGATCAAACATGAATAAAAAAAAATAAACCATTTTTAATTTTATACAAACAATATTTATGATGTTAACAGAAAAATTGATCAACGGCAATAAAGTTAAGTTTTCATCAAACTAAGAAACCACAACCAAAAATATAATAATAATTCAAACAGTATGGTCTCAAAGCATGTCATATATCAAATAAAAATTAGAAGACGTCATCACAAACATTAAATATAAGTATATATCAAATGTTTAAAAAAAAAAAAAAACTAAATAAATATAAACATTCCGCGCTTTGCGGACGTACCCTAGAATAAAAATAATGATATAAAGATTTTTGAGGACTTTTGTTTTTGTATGTCTATGCATTGTGTGATACAGAACTTCTTTGTGTATGTGTAGATTTGATGACTGTATACTCTTTTCCGAATCTGGTATAATTAAACGAATACGCTCAATCCATACAACTATATCTTAGCCATTATTATTTTTCGAGTTTTTTTCCTTTTAATACAATTGTTTGTTGTAATGTATCACGCTATCAATGAAAGAAACCTGATCAAAGAAAAGAAAGGCTTTGGAGCGGCGACTTTTTCTCTCCCGTGAAGACACAGCTCGTTGAATACCGTTAGCTCCGGTGGCCGTGTAGTGGCACCGGAGGCGTCATCTCTTCTCCCTTTCCTCGTTTTTTTTTTCTTTGCTTTCATCCTCTCCATCTCTCCTGGGTTAAGATGCTAGTCGTTCTATGCTGTCGTGGTCACTCCGGAACTTTGCTTTGCGTCGGATGGAGTTGGTTTCGGACTTCTTATGGAGGGGCGGTGAGACCTTAGGCGAAACGGTGGAGGCGAGAGTCGGCGTTTAGGGTTTCAGCTTTGGCCAGATCCGGTTTTTCTTTTTGAGATCTCCCACTAAAGCTGGTTGATGTTGGCGCGTGAAGAGGCGTGACAGTTCCTCCACTATGGATCTACCTTTCACCGGTGGTGTGGAGACTGTAGGAGGAAGGATGTGACTGGTGGCGAAAAGAGGCTCCAATCTCTGTGCCGGTGCTGGCCAAGGTCATGCCCATGGTTGAGCTTCGCAACTCTTGAAGTCGCGTTTCGATGGTCCAGTTCCGTTGAAGCTGACAAGACCCGACTTTCAGTCCGGAATGTATGTTCGGTCTTGTCTATGAAAAGGGATAGTGTCAGCCAGAGGTAATGGAGTGTGTTCAAAGCTCTTGCATTTCTCGGTATTTTGTGTTATGGCTGGCTGTTGGTTAAGTGTAGAGCTAGGATGGTAGTTAAGTTTTGTTGTTGCTAGAGATGGTTTGAGCAGATTTATCTCGGCTAGTGGAATTCGCTGTGATTGTTTATCGATTCGGTATGTGGTGTTGTGACCATTTGGTAAGGCCTCATTCAAGTGGTGTTTGCGCTTGGGCTTCTTATGTGGAGTATTTGGACGTGTTGCACGTCATATCCTTATCCGTTGGTGTTGGGAACTGTAAAGCGGTTCTACCAGTCGGGTTTCGAAGTCGCAAGGTTGGGGTTCTCGACGTTCGTAGGCAGCAGCGATAAGTCATGTTGTAGGAGGTTAGAGATTTTCGTGTGGCAAAGCTATAGGTTGCAGCGGAATTTCTCGATCACAATCCACTTCAAAGATGCTCTTTCATTTGCAAAATTGTCTATCCATCCCTTGCTCGGTTTTATGTCCAGTGATTTTGTGCCTATTGGGTGGGCTTTAGTGTCCCTTTGTATGGGATTTAGTTTCCCTTTCTATGGGTTTTAGTTCCTGAGTGGAGTCTTATTTCCCTCAAAGTTTGTAGTAGTCTTTGGTTTTCGGTTTGTTGGTCGCCCATGTGTGCGTTATTGTCGGCTATATGTGGGCTAATATCACCCCAGCGTGGGTTCAAGTAGCCGCTCCCTATGGACTAAAGTAGCCGCTTCCTATGGGCATCTGTTTGTATTATGAATGTTATGTTTATGAAAATATTTTGGGGAAAAAAATGTATCAAGATATCAATATATTGGACTTTTAATACAATAAAAATATTATAATTTTATTTTATGACATCAGTCATTGTAAATTATGTAATGTATGACAATTAAGTTTTCCATTGATTTAGATTATTTTATCTTATTGAAACCACATATATTCAGATATGGAATGAATATGATTTTGAATATTTGTATAATTAAATTCACAAATTTATATATAATTCCACCTAACGGTTTGAGAAATCTACTTAAATCTTTTTGAAATAAATTTAGTATTATTTATTTAAACTTTATATTTTTTATTATGTCAAATTGAAATAGAAAAAATAATATTATATATATTATTATATTTTTAAAAATGTTTTTTAATTTGTAGTTTTTTTAATCAAAATTTATAGTCTTTAAAAATAGAGAATAATGAAGGTTACTCTTATTCTAATTCAAACCAAACTTATTTATTAAAATAACAATATGATCTTGGAATTCTTTTTACTATTTGTGTGTCTATAATATCATTTGTATAAGGGCAAAACTCTTAAATAGCACATTTTTTAGTTTTTGTCACCAAAATAGATCTCAAGAAGAAAAATGACCAAAATAGCATTTTTATTTTGAAAATTTTCATATTTTTAATTTTTTTTTTAATATTTATATTTCATCCCCAAAACCCCACCCATAACTCTAAACCCTAAGTATAGAATAGTTAACCCTAGGATAAAAATTTATTTACATCTTCTAATTAAGTCTATTTTGGTCATTTTTCTCCTTAGAGGTTATATTTGTGACAAAAACTTGGTTTGGTGCTATCTACGTCATTTTCTCTTTGTGTTGTTATAAAGATTTTAGATGTTTCAGAAATTTTTATAAAATAATTTTTATTGTAACTTCCCGCCCGTAGGTGAGTCCTACCCTATTCTTATCTTCTTATTATATAAACTAGGGTCAGCCCGCCCTACGGACGGGATATACTTCACTTATAATCTAGGTTATTATTTTTATATGATTTTGTGGTTTGTGTTTTAGATTTGCATTTGCAAAAAATGTGTATTGTATATTTTAGAATTGGTGGGTTTTGAAGCGAATACGTTTGGTTGGACCTTATGAAAGTTATTCTAGTGATTAGATGTATTATCCTAGGTTTGTTAAAAGTGTTGGACTCAACCTTTTTTGTAAGGTATTATTAATTGAGTTTGTGAATCATGTTTGAAGTTTCTTTTACCGGAAAATAAGGTTGTTGTCTGTATCTGTAATTTTTTTGGTTCAGGTGGTGCGAGTATTTACATAGCAACCATAATAAAACCATAGATACTTTGATTTGGTTTGGTTTTATATACCGCTGGTATTCGATCTACTAAGTTTAATACCAAATGACAATAAATATATTTAGCTTTTGTAGTATTTTATGAATTAGATATTAGTTTTACTAAAACATAAAGAGTTTTTTATATTATAATTTTTAAGTAAAATATGTTTTATGTTTTCTTCTACTATATATAAAGTTAATATCAATAATAAAGTTCATGAATTAAAAATTAATAAATTTATAATATTTTTAAATAAATAAATATTAGCACAAATATTTGTCACAAAAAATGTTTTACTTAGTTTGATAAAAGTGAAAAAAGAATTTCAAACTTAAACCAAAATATAAAATTGCGTAAATCAACATTTTAAATATGAAGATCATATCATAAAAATTATATATATTATTAATTATATTATATAAGTTACATATTGTTATACTGCTATATTTAACAAATCGCAGTGTTTTAATGTTTGGGACACGTGTCGGGTTGTCAGGAGACGAATTTTTGACGTGGAATCCCATGTGACAAAGTCAAAAGTGTTTAAATTTTGTGTTTAGTTTTAAAGGGCTTGCTTCTATTATGTGTTTATCATTATTTTTTTGTTATTTTTCTTATTTTCTTATTTTTTTCCGTTGAATTTGTTTGTTGTAAAATGGTCAATTCTTAATTTTGCTCAGTTGACTAAGTTTTTAATACGATTATTGTGATTGTTTGAATAAGTTTATGTTTAATTTGTATTATGTCGGTGTACATTTTTCTAATTTGTTTATTTTGTATAAGTCATTTAGTTGCACTTATTCCCTTCTTTATTTTTTGTCATTTTATTTGATATTGTGTCTATTGTTGAACTCTTGAGGTATGTTTTTTGTTATCAGTATTAAAATTACATTTAAGATTTTTAAGTTAGTAAGTAATAAATTTTATTTTTCACAATTATTTAGATTTAATAACTTTAGATCTTATGTTCACATAACTTATGATTTATTTATTTTTTATTTTAATTTTAATAATAAGTTACATTAACTTCACTATTTTGTCATCATCTTTTTATAAATCAAATAATTTTTAACTATTAAAACAATTCACGAAAATGTAAATGCATTATTTTATTTTTGATATTTGTTCTATTTTGACTTTAATAGTAAGCAATTTTTTTATAACTATAGTTATCTGAATTTAACATAGAAATATGGATAATGCATTATACTAAATATATTTTAAATTAGTTATGCAACTTGAAAACCTACTAATATTATTAGTCATAAAGATAAACGTTTGTTTGAATTTTGTATATGTTATTATATTTAATGTCCAAGTATACCATATTATCCAAATAAATAATTATGATATGCAAAACAAAATGATATTAATTAATTTTTTAAAATATGATTTTTGACAATAAATTTATTTAATATAAATGGCTTGTCACATATTAATAAATTACTATATATTATCATTAAATTGAAATATTTTATTGTATTGATTAATATTCTGATTTTACTTAAAATTATTTACTTATATATAATGTTAAAAGTATTATTAAGTATAAGTTTTGATTAACACTGATCATTAATTTTTCAATAGAAAAATCAAAGCTTAACACAAATAGATTAATACAACTAAATTTATTAATACTATTTTTAATAATTTATGTTTTTTCATTTATGATATTAAATAGTAAATGACTATTCGTATTCTTTTCAGTTTATTTACATTATTTAAATTATAAAATAATGAAAATATTTTAATATTTATTTCAAACCAATATATATTAAAAATAAATATTAAAATAATATAACATATATGACGTAGATGATTTTATATATTGTAGATGATTATAGTGCTTAATGAAACAATATAAATTCTTGAATACTTATTTTAAAAAGTTCTCCTGTTTTTGTGGTCTATGATATCAAATGATAAATGACTATTCATTTTCGTTTCTGTTTATTTACTTGCATTTAAATTATAAATTATGTAAATATTTTAATATTTATTTCAGTTATAAAATATATGATGTAAATGATTATATACTTCTTTAAAGTACTTAAAATATAAATATATTAGTACAACAAAAAGTTTTAATTTTATATTTTTAATATTTATGCTAAAATATTAATTAAATTTTTAAAATTATAATTGGTTTGAGTTTAAATCATCTTTAATCATTAAAATTTTTGTTTAAAATTATGTTAAAACAATATTTAAAATATAAGGCTGACAATTGGTTTGTGTTTAATTCATATTTAACCATTAAAATATATGGACTATTTAATATTATTTTAATATATCAAGTATAAATAATAAGAGAGTGATAAATGTGGATTGTTTAATAAATTTTCAATAATTAAAGTGAAGTGTCAATTTGTGGTGAGTCTATTCGATGAGGTGACAACCTCACATGAGAGAAAACACTACTTTATATATAAAGATGGATAACATTTTCATTCTTATACCTTTTCTCAATACATTGATAATTTATTTCCAATGTGCAAGTAGAATACATACCAACTATTGAGGTAAAAATACCTCAAGTTACAATTTTAATACAAAACTCCAATTAAATATGTAACTAAAATACTTAAAAATGCAGTTATATATTTGAATACATATTTTTGTTGGATAAATTCTGATATTTTGGTTGAATGTATGGCATATCTCCATCTTGAGGGTCTTAGGCCGGAAAAATAACTTTGATTGTTTTTCAAACATGTGGATGCTATTAATATTGTCTTATCGTATGTGTGCAAAGCAAAAAAAAAAAATCCTCTCTAATTGCTTAAACCAGTACACACATGATTATAAAAAAAAATTCAAACTTTCTTTGGAGTTTTAATTTAGTTGATAAGGTTTCTAAGGTCTTCATTAACTAAGCAAATGCAGAGTCTCGTTTCTTTGTTAAGGATGTTATGAAACTGGCTATGAATGTGCCCATTAGGACTGAGATTGTAGACAAAACAAAGGATTTTATAGTACACCACTATTCAATGCCGTAGAAGCCAACGCATCAACAACAGATTGCCTTAGTGTTATTATATCTATAGTGTCAAAATCCTTTTTGTAAAAGATGGGGTTAAATCATTAGAGTTGCTGTATAAAATATAAACGTATTGAGCCTGGAAGAAAAGGAGCGTAGTGTGTAATGTATGATGTTTTGGTATGGGTATAGTGAAGAAAAGATGATTGAGACACCATATGAGAAAGATGTCACAACCCCAATTCAAGCTCTCTTAACCATGACTTGTCCCTATTTACCTTCTTCTGTGTAAATTAGAATTTTCCCACAAAGTCTCTGTCTCCACTTCAAGACAAAAACGGACTCCACCTAATCTATCCCTCTCTGTCTTCTGCTCAGACTCACCAACTCTTCTTACAGTAAAATAGATTTCATATGGAGAGGTTTCAAGTACACATTAACCCATGTGTATGTATCTTTGCTTAATTTAGGAAGCTTTCACTTTATCTATTGAATCTTCTCTATGATCAACGAAACAGACTTGTATTTACTCATTTTTTCATAATGAGAGTTGATATGGGTTTTTAATCCTTATAGCAAATCAATGTAGTATAGAAAGGATGTCAATCCAATCCTAAGTGAGTGTGAGACAGAGAGAGTACAGGTTGTGCTTAATCTAAATGCAATCCAATAAGATTTGTAGTGGCAAGAACAATGTGAAATAATCAAGTTTTAATACAAATATGACAAAGAAGAACCAATGGGTATTTAGGTAATCGATTTCAGGGTGGTAGTTCTAAATCAAGGTGTCTAACTTCAAATAAACATATCTTTCTATAGGCCTAGAACTCATTCAATATAGGTTAATCCACTTTCGATGGTAGAAACCCTTATGCAATTATGAACTAAACATCAACTTCCGTTCGTTTTGTTCACTCAAACATACATTAAGACTTAGTCTACTAGCCATCTAGCAACCTAAACATCAACTTCCGTTCGTTTTGTTCACTAGAGCAATACTAAGTTATTTCAAGCATTATGCAAACACTTTCGATGTCCTACAAATACTTAGAATCTAGATTAAAATGGCCAAAATCAATCTAGCATTAAGAACACTTAGTAAGCATAGAAATTTAAGCATTTTACCATTAGAACATCTTAACTCTTTTCTAACCACCCATTAATCTACCTAACCCATTGATCCTATGGATGACTACTCACTAATCATCTTGTTTACACTTAATCCCATGATGGATAGAAGCATAATCAAGATGATATAATATATGAAAACAAGAAACAGAATGTAGATGAAGAGAATAGCTAAAGAAAACAATACTTTATAACATAAACTTCAAGAACACTTAAGAATAATAAGAACAATTATAAGAACTCAAAATAGAATGTAAAACAAGACTTAGAATGAAAGTGATAAACTCTATTAGACAGAAGAAGACTCAGAAGGAGATGGTGTGTTTTGCCATGGGGTTTGGGGTTCTATTTATAGGTGAAGAACAACCCACCCCCCATGTTACAAAGTTAAGATCTAGATCTAAAATAAAACACACTCATTGATGTTTCTTCCACTTTATCCCATTTGCACACACCTTTTGACCCTTTACAAGGCAAATGTAGACTTGGCTCTTCAGAAAAGGTAGAGAAAGTTAGGCCATTTGATCCACCAAACTCGTCCAGCACATGAAAAAGTGACACAGGCTGTCCCGATCGATCGATCCATTTTTTTCATATAAATGGATCGATCGATCCATGTCCCGATCGATCGATCTGGATTTCGGATCGATCGATCACTTTTCTCGTTTTCTCTCGGCTTTCTTGGATCGATCGATCCAGTTTTCCCATGTATTTGAATCGATCGATTGATGTTTATTTTTGCTCCTTTTGTGTTCTAATCACCTCCAAAGCTCCAAATAGCTCATCCAACACCTACAAGATGCAAATGTACATGTAATAGACTCTAAATGCACCTAAATTTAAGATTAATGCATGAATATATATGAAATAACAAAGCTAAAACTATGCAAAATCACAACACATCAACTCCCCCACACTAGTCCTTTACTTGTCCTCAAGTAATTTAATTAAGATCAAAGGGAGAGATAATGAAAATGGGAGCTAAGAACTAAGGTATACATTTCCTGAACTCATAGCTTTACACAAGTTTACGGATCCTCAATCGACATTACTTCACAACCAACTCTCACATTCAATTAAGCATAAGCTAACAAGGTGAATTCTTGCAAATGGAAACTTGATCTCGATCATTTGGCTTGGTAAGTGAAATGGTTTAATGAGCATGAAAGAGAGGTTCAAACACGTTTCTTTTTAGTGGCTTACACTCAAAAATAGGAGCATGATCATTATGCAAAATCAATCTAAGAAAAGAGGCAACTTATGCATACATTGATTGTTCTTATTCTTCCCTTTTTCCTAGATGATCTTCAACTCTACCCTTTTTTCTTGGTGTTAATTTTCAAAATTAATTCATCCCAAAGATGTTAAGATCACTCTCTTTACTCATCCAGTGAACTCTTTCTTATCTTTTGAAACAACTAGAGACTGATTCTCTTTTTTTTTTTTTTTTTTTTTTTTGTTCATTCTTTTCTTTTCTCTCCTTTGGTTCATCTCTTTCACTTATCATACCCTTTTATACCCAAGATAGATTTTTGTAAAACAATACCAGACTTCCCAACCT
Source organism: Moricandia arvensis (assembly GCA_905132765.1). Classification (NCBI taxonomy): domain Eukaryota; kingdom Viridiplantae; phylum Streptophyta; class Magnoliopsida; order Brassicales; family Brassicaceae; genus Moricandia; species Moricandia arvensis. The sequence continues at coordinate 25,616 of CAJHQP010001825.1, forward strand.
AATTGCTAGCTCTCAAGAGGTTTTTATAGCTAGCCCAACATAAGAACAACCAATGTCGCCTCTAATACTCTCAAGTTTTTGCACATGACAAGCTATCAAAAGAGACCTCACTCAACAAATATGATTAGGCTTCAAAGAATGGTAAGGGTTTTAAGGGTGAGGAGGTGCCATTTGGGTTGTCTAAGAATGGTAGAAGGATAAAATCAAACCCAAATGTTTATGATCCATGATCAAGTATACAAGTACCCATAAGCAAGAAAGATTAAGTTCATTTAGCTTTAAGTTCATTTGGAGTTGGTTTCAAGAAGAATGTCAAATCTCACACAAAAACAAGTTTCAAGAAGAGTTTCAAGGTTTGTATTCCTCGTAAGGTAAGCTCCCAATGCATGAATGCAATCTAAATGCAAATATATATTTTTTTTTTAATTTTTTAATTTTTATGTGTTTTTTTTTATGGAAATAGTTAATGAATAGGTAAACTCTCCCCCCACACTTACTTCACACAGTCTCTTGTGTGAGAGCAATGTGAAAGAAGAGGACTAGAAGAAATAAACATGAAAGCTATATATTTACAATAGTTGGAGAGACACTTAGCTAATTGGAGTTGCTGGAAGGAGCTGGATAATTCTAACATTTGTTGCTTTGGTGGATGGCATCTTTCTTCTTTGATTTAGTGGACATCCTTCTACTTTGATATGGAGAGTCATCTGAAAAAAAATCAAACACACTTATTAAACACACAAAAGAAAATCACACAAATAAAACAATTATATATATAGGGATAGACATGGGAGTTCCTCCCAAGTGAGCTTGTTTTAAGTCTCTAGCTTGACTTCCTTTTTCTTTGGATCAGGCTGGTTTAGGATCGGAAAGTGGAATTGAAGTTCCTCCCTCCTCCTCTGGTGTGGCTGCCATGTAAATCCTGAGCTCCTTGGGGAGTGGCTTAAGGTCGACTTTGGGAGCCTTGAGTTCACTCCAATCATCCTCTTTGACAGCGACCGAGGCGACATGTTGATCAGTTTGTGGCAGTTCCAGGAACATGCCTTTATCGACTAACTCTTCATGGGAATTGAGAAGCTTCTGATACTCCAAGTTCACTCCATCTTCAATGAGCTGAGCCTCTTTGTTTATGGTGAGAGCATGTTGTAGGGAGTCTTCCAGTGGTAACTCTTCTAGGTACTCATCAGAAAGGGCTTCCATCTCATCAATGTAGAACATATGCCCTTCAATGGTGGGTTTCTTCATCACGTCCTTGATGTCAAAGTGAAGAGTGTTTCCCTCCCCCAAGTGAAGAGCTATCTTGCCATCTTTCACATTCACAATGGCTCCAGCAGTGGCTAAGAATGGTCTTCCAAAAATTAGGGGATCTTTAGGCTCTTCATCCATCTCCAAGACCACAAAATCGGTAGGGACCACATAGTCCCCAATTTTGACTGGAAGATCTTCCAAGATTCCTATGGGGAGCTTCACAGAGCGATCAGCCAACACCAATGATATCCTACACTTCTTGTATTGTGTAAAACCTAGCTTCTTTGCAACAGAATGAGGCATAAGGCTTACACTTGCTCCCAAGTCACACAAACATTTCTCAAAGGTCAATGGACCTATGGCACATGGCAAGGTGAAGCTGCCTGGATCTTCTAGCTTCCTTGGTATGGATAATCTCTTGATGATGGCACTGCACTCGTGAGTAAGGACCGTCATGCCCTCCAGTTCTTTTTTCTTCTCAGCTACAACATCTTTCAAGAATTTGCTATATTGAGGAACAAGCATAAATGCATCAATGATTGGCATTGTGATCTGCACTTCACTCATCTGTTTCTCAAAGAGTGCCTTGTACTTCTCTAGCAGCTGCTTCTTGAATCGTCCCGGAAAGGGTAACTTTGGCTCATAAGGAGGTGGAATGAATGGAGTTGGTTTGGTGGTGGTGGTAGCATCATTCTTGTTCTCAACTGGTTTCTCTTCTCCCACCTTTCTCTTTCCTTTGGTTTCCACCATTTTCTCCATTATCTCCTCATCTGTCTTCTCATCTACAATGACCACTTCATCATCAACATTAATGGCGACCTCCCCACCTTGATACTCATCATCCTTGAGGAGAACTTTCCTTGGTAGTTGCCTTCCACTTCGAACTGTGATGGAGTGCATTGTCTCCTTGGGGTTTTGCTCTGATTTTCCAGGGAGTGATCCCATAGGACGTTGTGAGGTGGAGGCAAAGGAAGCAAACTGATTCTCCAAAGCCTTGAACTTGAAGTTGAGCTCATTGTAGCTTCCGTCAATCCTAGCATTGATATTTTTGAGTTCATTACCAATGTACCTTTCTTGTCTATTTTGTGCCTCCAAAATTTGTTTGAGCATGGCTTCAGTGGTGTTTTCTTGGGGGGCGTGAGTAGAAGGTCCGGCTTGGTTTTGGAATGACTGGTTGGGCTTGTTTGTGAAACCTGGAGGATAGCTTTGCTTCTGTTGGTATGTGCTCTGGTTATTCATGTAGAAGGGTTTTTGTTGGTAGTTGTTGTACTGAAAATTTGGCTCCTTCTTGTACCATTGCCCATTAGCGTTGATGAAGCATAACTCTTGTTGTTCTGCTAGACCACCGACTTCATGTTGTTCAGCTGTGTTTGCATTGTTTGATACACCAACAGAGTTCACCTTCTCTTGCTTGGCTTTATCGGATAGTAGTTGGTCAATCTTCTCTTGCAGCGCTTTGAGCTCTCTTCTTGTGCTTGTGTCATCACCTCCGCTTCCTCTGTGTTGTCTATCATACTCATCGTTGTAGATAGAATCACTCCTAGCCATGTTCTCTACAAGTTCGAAACCATCTTGTTCAGTTCTTCCTAAGAAGAAACCATTGCTAGCTGTGTCAAGTTGGCTCCTATATTTTGGCAAGACTCCTCTGTAGAATGTGCTGAGTAGACTCTCATTGGTGAACCCATGGTGAGGGCATTGGGACTGGTAGCTGTTGAATCTCTCCCAAGCTTCTCCAAAAGTCTCTAGACCTTTTTGTTGAAATCCTGAGATTTCATTCCTAAGCTTGGCTGTTCTTGATGTAGAGAAGAACTTGTTGAGGAAAGCTTTCTTGCACTCATCCCAAGTTGTGATAGAGTCACTAGGAGTGTTCTTTTCCCATAGATGAGCTTTGTCTCCCAAAGAGAATGGAAACAAGCGGAGCTTCAAGGCATCTTCTGAGACTCCATTGGTTTTGGACAGACCACAATACTTGTCAAATCTATCCAGGTGGTCTAGGGGATCTTCCAAAGGTAGGCCATGGTACTTGTTGTTTTCAATCATGTTGATGAGGCTGGACTTGATCTCGAAGTTGTTGTTTTGCACTGCTGGTGCTCTGATACCGGTCCTACTTCCATGAATGTGTGGTTGATCATACGTACCAATGGTTCTGGCTGGACGCTGCTGATGTTGTTGTACAAGGTTGTCAGCTCCATGAGCTTCTGCACCATGAGGTAGTTGCTGATCTCTTTCCATAGTTTCAAGCTGTAATCGGTTGAGTAATTGGGCTTGTCTTTCTTCTCTTCTCTTCCTTACTAACTCTCTTTCCAATGCTTTGATGTTGTCAACTCTTGGGACAAGGTCTGTTGGTCCTCTGCTCCTCAAGTTCATGTACCTGTCATTGAAAGAGTTGAAGGTAGAGTTTAGTATTCTTGTAAAAGTAAAATGATTTAGTCTTAAGCAATGACCAAATCTCAATGTCACAATCAATTTAGAACTGGCAACGGCGCCAAATTTGATAAGGGTTTTTAATCCTTATAGCAAATCAATGTAGTATAGAAAGGATGTCAATCCAATCCTAAGTGAGTGTGAGACAGAGAGAGTACAGGTTGTGCTTAATCTAAATGCAATCCAATAAGATTTGTAGTGGCAAGAACAATGTGAAATAATCAAGTTTTAATACAAATATGACAAAGAAGAACCAATGGGTATTTAGGTAATCGATTTCAGGGTGGTAGTTCTAAATCAAGGTGTCTAACTTCAAATAAACATATCTTTCTATAGGCCTAGAACTCATTCAATATAGGTTAATCCACTTTCGATGGTAGAAACCCTTATGCAATTATGAACTAAACATCAACTTCCGTTCGTTTTGTTCACTCAAACATACATTAAGACTTAGTCTACTAGCCATCTAGCAACCTAAACATCAACTTCCGTTCGTTTTGTTCACTAGAGCAATACTAAGTTATTTCAAGCATTATGCAAACACTTTCGATGTCCTACAAATACTTAGAATCTAGATTAAAATGGCCAAAATCAATCTAGCATTAAGAACACTTAGTAAGCATAGAAATTTAAGCATTTTACCATTAGAACATCTTAACTCTTTTCTAACCACCCATTAATCTACCTAACCCATTGATCCTATGGATGACTACTCACTAATCATCTTGTTTACACTTAATCCCATGATGGATAGAAGCATAATCAAGATGATATAATATATGAAAACAAGAAACAGAATGTAGATGAAGAGAATAGCTAAAGAAAACAATACTTTATAACATAAACTTCAAGAACACTTAAGAATAATAAGAACAATTATAAGAACTCAAAATAGAATGTAAAACAAGACTTAGAATGAAAGTGATAAACTCTATTAGACAGAAGAAGACTCAGAAGGAGATGGTGTGTTTTGCCATGGGGTTTGGGGTTCTATTTATAGGTGAAGAACAACCCACCCCCATGTTACAAAGTTAAGATCTAGATCTAAAATAAAACACACTCATTGATGTTTCTTCCACTTTATCCCATTTGCACACACCTTTTGACCCTTTACAAGGCAAATGTAGACTTGGCTCTTCAGAAAAGGTAGAGAAAGTTAGGCCATTTGATCCACCAAACTCGTCCAGCACATGAAAAAGTGACACAGGCTGTCCCGATCGATCGATCCATTTTTTTCATATAAATGGATCGATCGATCCATGTCCCGATCGATCGATCTGGATTTCGGATCGATCGATCACTTTTCTCGTTTTCTCTCGGCTTTCTTGGATCGATCGATCCAGTTTTCCCATGTATTTGAATCGATCGATTGATGTTTATTTTTGCTCCTTTTGTGTTCTAATCACCTCCAAAGCTCCAAATAGCTCATCCAACACCTACAAGATGCAAATGTACATGTAATAGACTCTAAATGCACCTAAATTTAAGATTAATGCATGAATATATATGAAATAACAAAGCTAAAACTATGCAAAATCACAACACATCAAGAGTACAAATGATTTGTATCCAAATGAACACAAAGTAAATACATTTATTTTGTTCTTACTTTCTATAATATTTTACCTAACTACTATATTTTAAACTTGAAAATTTTATTAAATTTTAAATATTTTTCAACTTTGAAAATGATACAAACCAAGATAATAAAATGTACAAATTTCACATATTTACTAAATAGTATTTATGATTAGACAAAAAATTATAATATTTATGTATTTCAATGTTAGTTGGACTCTATATATTTTGTAATACTTGCTTAAGAAATTTTATATATTTAAAATGTTAGTCTAATAATGCAGTGGTGAAAAGAAAATCATCAATATCTATTTTGCATGTAATCATTAATTTAAACGGTTTTTAATTACTTATAAATTGTGTACATCTTCTTTATTTGTCTCTTATTTAATTAATAAAACAATTTATTAAATTTAGAGTTAATAAAATATATTACTCAAGCTTTTGTTTTTATCCATGTGCATTTTTGTTTAACATAGCTTAACTCTCTCGCACCTTTGAGACTATATAATTTGACCTTTTCTATAACCTGTCCATAATTATTTCATCATATGGTTTCCTCATTTACAGTCATACATATACATTAGAGAAAATCATTTCATATGTCTTTCTTCTTTTGAAATGACTAAAGCTTGTGGGCAAAGCATATACCATTGTAATAACTATCTGTCACTCCTTCCCCAACACCACAATTCCTTTAGCAAAGCCTGAACCATCAGAGATCTTGTTGTCTCCAGAACCAGTAACAATAGATGTTTCAGAAACTTCATTCGCAACTGCTGCTATGAGACGGTAATGTTCAGCTCTTGACCTAATGAGACGGTAATGTTCAGCACTTGACCCAAGATCGAAGCTCCAATGGTTATAGCCATGGCTGGTTTAGACATCAGCACATAGTTTCCGAGCATTGGTATGAAAGGCACAACACCATTCTTCGTCCAAGAGGCTTCCAATGGCAAAATCACTCAGATGTCATCTCTATTGTGCAGCTGTAGAAGCACCTGAAGTTCCTGATGATCAAAAGCCAATACAAATGACTGATGAATAGTTCTGGTTTTGTACAAATACTATAATATTGATGTTCTGACTTATGAGAGAAACCATATTCTCTCAAGGTCAAACACATTAAGGGAACCCAAATCAAGTTATACCTTTAGGCTACGATCACCACCAGCGATTCTGATGCAGAGTGTATGTTGATTGTCATAAAGACACTGTAACCTCTATGTGCTTTAAGTCTTCTCTTCACCGTGAGAATCTTGTCCATTGTTGCTCTCACCAGCATCGGGGACTCCGTCATCATGGGTCCGCATCCTTTCTGTCGGAAGTAGAGGTCCGATACATTTCCACCTTCGAACTGCTTCTTTCGAGCATCTACTTGCATATCCTCTTCCATCCGACTCTATTTATCTGCCGTCTCGATCTCGTCAACGTTTTCGTGAATTGCTGAATTGATTTTCACATAATCGTCTGAATAAATCGATTGTAAACTTAATAACTCGCGATTCAAAGGATTACGTCGTACTTGGGTTTATGAATGTTACATCGAATGGTTCATCATCAACGTCAGGCTGAAACTCCAAATTCAAAAATGGCATACACTTTAATTTCCAAAACCATTTGCTGTTTCAGGTGTAGGTTGAGGCGGCGTAACTGGTGGATCTCTCACAGCCGATGTATTCTATTATTTTCTCCCCACTGCAGATTTCGTTGTTCTGGTGGTCATCGCCTGCTTCGTTTAGTATTGATTGAGTGAATTTTGCAGAAGCAATGGGAGACTGGTAATTGGTATATATAAAGTGAAAATAGAGGGTATCTAAACGGTTCCATGGTTCTTCATTGTTGCAGTAAATAAGAAATTTTATGACATAGGGTGGTGGGAGCCTGACGTTACAACTGAGAAATGGAGACGGAAGACGTCGGCTGTTTATCCGATGAATTAAGTTAATGAGTCGCCTATTGATGTAATAGGTAAAGCAGATTATTTGGGTCATGATATGGGCCAGTGATAATGAGCCCATAGAAATGAACAATTTCTTATCGACAAAACTTACGTGTGACATGTCAAATACAAACTTTCTCATTGGTTGATTTAATCTAATGAGGTGGATAGGCTGGATGGAGCTCATATCTCCTTTTATTATAGTATAGATTATAGTTTCTTTTCTCTCCCTTCTAGAAGTGCCACGTCACTAAATAATGGAAAGAATGAGTGACACATGTTTAATGAATTTTTGGTTGCGTTTGGTTTCAAACGAATATGGGCTTTAACATTTTAGGCTTGCTTTTATTGATTTTGTTTTGAGAAGGTAAAAGCCCAACCCAATTCAATGGCTACTTTTGACATCTAAGGCTCGTCGTCTTCTTCGACCACTGATTACCCAAACCGACAATGGAGTTTCAGAAGGTTATGTGAGATGCATCTTCATGACGAATCTCTTGGTTGAGTTCCGTTCGTGTCTTTTCGTCTTATATTCTTCTCCTCTGAACCGTCGCATGATGCATTGATTCATTACAAGCCAAGGCTAGTGCTTTTTAATTTGATGTCTTGGTTCTGTAGTAGTTATGAGATCTGTTAGATTGTTTGTAATTTGGTGTGTATATATTACGTAACTATGGTTATTGCCATTGAAAGATGTGAGGAGAGAAGTGAAGATAGTGAAGATAGTGAAGCTTTGTCTGGTCATGATAATCTTCTTCATTTATATGATGCAATGCATATGAGGATCATGATGATGTCTACATAAATGGTCACTTGGAGAGGTAAGAAACTGAGTTCAAGAGTTTATAGAAACTTTAACCCAATATATTATTTGATGGATTTATGTGTATGAGCTACTGTGGGCATCTTTGTCGCTACAGAAAATGAAGATTGTTGTTGGTCTCTCCGGAGGTCAAGCACCTGTTGGGCACACTATCATATATGGACCATTCGGTAAGTCAAAACCTTATTCTATACCAACTACTCACTCCATATGTCTCTGTCTTAAGAGTCAGGAGTCGGAAGGCTTACTCATAAAACATAATTAAGAAAGCGGAGTAGCAGGATCACTCCTATTTCATAATTTGTGCTCTTTTTAGAAGTTGAAATTTGATGTCATAAATTTCGAGCATCATTGTCATGACTAATCAAATTTGATGTCACTCCCTAACTTTAAACTTTACAATTCCCCTCCCTCAAATCTTATTTTCTCAGTGTTGCGTGCAGGTTGATGTTGTCCTAAGATTATTACCTCCAACTTTTCATGCTGCTGTAACAAAGACATGCATTGAGGTACGGTACTATTCTCAAAACACGAGACTTACTCCCTCTGCGTGGCACATTCCTTCTGCAGTTTTCTGGTTCTAAGTACCTTTGCTTCCACTAAGTGAAGTCTTTCACCTCTTCCTGTGGTAGCCTTCCCTTTGCAGCTGCAGCAAATAATCCATTCGCAGATTGAATGATGTATTCAAATCATGCAATAATGTGTTCAGTAACACACATTCACCTTCCTGTTTTCTAATAATTTTTTATTTATCTTTCTTTTGGAAATCATAATATGCAATAATATTTTACAGTAAATACTCATCAGTGTTACACCACCGAAGTACACTAGAAAAAAATACAGTTACAACAAAAGGAAATTTTTAGGAAAAACGGTAAACATATAAAGTTAACTTAAAAAAAAAAAAGCAACCACATAGAGAAAAATGCGTTTAAAATATACAGAAAGTAACTAATAAACAACAAAAAAAGTTGCAACAAATTTAAAATAAAACTTTTTAATTCAATAATCAAATATACTAAATTTTTACTATAAGAAATAACTTAAATAACAAATTCAGTGCAAAATTATATTCCGAAAATTAATCAATAACACTTATATTAAAAATTAGAATTAGTTATTCAGATAACATGGTTCATTTGATGTCATATGCGAACTTCATTTTAATATCTATATTCCTAAATAGTAATTATTGATATTAGGTTTTCATGCTACCTACCTGACTTAGAGTATTTTTATAATAAAATGATTTTTTTACATTGTCTAATAACAAAGAATCTAAAAATGTATAAAAGACCAATGAATTTAAAATAAAAATATAAAAGATAAAAACATTCCATGTTCTATGTTAAGCTCAGTCGACCAAAGTTTTTTTTTTATAAAAGATTCTAATTACTATAAAAGTCATAGTAAAGTGAACATTAAAAACAAATTAAAACAGTTACACTTTCATAAAATAAAGTAATTGAGAAATAAATATATATGATTTGAAAATAGATGGGGAACAAGCTACTATTACAAACAACTGAAACAATTTGTTTTCCATGGTATAAACAAAAGATCTATAATTGTTGTACCAAATCAATGTGAAAATTAATTAAAGATACCGATTAAAAACAAGACTCAAGCATGATTCCTAATTCAATACACATTGAAAATAAAATATATACTTTCACAGCTTCAACAAAAGACGTAATATAAAACAACACGACTTAGATCACATTAGAATAATATAAAATAAAATAAGAATAAAAAGAGATCAACACCCACAGAAAAATAAACATATATTCATTTAAACTACTTCTAAAGCAATATTAGCAAATTTAATTTTATTACATAAAAATTTTCAAAAGAACTATCTGATACAATTAATAAAGAAAACCACAAAATAATAATCGACACATAATATACAATCAAATGAAAAACTCGCAAAAAAATGAACATATATACTCATTTAAACTATTTCTAAAGCAGTATTAGCAAATTTAATTAACCATATTGAAAATGAAATGAATTTTCTCACATAAAAAGTTTCAAAAGAAATATCTGATACAATTAATTCTTAGAATTCAAGTTTGTATGTCACGTAAAAATAAAGAACAACTTTCTTTTATTAAACCCTTGAGAAACTAACTCAAAACTCAAGAAATAACAAACTCAAACTCTATGTAATCTCATAACAAAAACCACACACGACTTATGTTATATATAGAGTATTATTGCTGATTTAGATAACTCCTAATCATAATTAACTTTTCTTTATCCTATTCCATAACTCGGTAGGATATAGATAACTTAACCCTTAAGTTATTTCAAGCTTATCTCAACATTCTCCCCCTTAAGCTTGAAGTCATTCTTCGATAAGTCTTCAACACCGATAAGATCTCTCATCTCTGTGAATTTGATTCTTCCCAATGCCTTTGTCAGTATGTCCGCCTTTTGTTTATCTCCTGAGACGTGTTCTACACAAACTTGTCCTTTTTCCACACATTCTCTTATGAAATGATACCTGGAATGTATGTGTTTACTTCTGCCGTGGAAAACTGGATTTTTTGTGAGTGCGATTGCGGATTGGTTATCTATTTTGATGACCACCTTGTCGCACGGCTGCTCTGTTACTTCGCTTAACAACTCTTGAAGCCATATAGCCTGCTTAGCCGCCTCAGTTCCAGCCATAAATTCAGCTTCACAGGATGATAGCGCTACTGTTTCTTGCTTCTGCGAGCACCACGTAATAAGACTGTCTCCAAGATAAAATATGTGTCCTGTGGTACTCTTACCATCATCAGGATCAACGTTGTGGCTGCTATCACTATAGCCAATGAGTCTTGGTATTTCTGGTGTTGCTTGTTTGAAAATCAAACCGTAAGAGACCGTACCATGTAAATATCGCAAACATTGTTTCATTGCAGCTCCATGTGATACTTTTGGTTGCTGCATGTAGCGGCTTAAGACTCCAACCGTGAAGCTCAAGTCAGGTCGTGTATGTATGATATACCTGAGGCATCCAACATTCCTCCTGTAGGTCGTAGCATCTACATCTGTTTCTCCCAATGACTTTGATAACTTTAAACCAGCTTCCATCGGAATGTGTGTTGAGTTGCAGTTTCTCATTCCGCTCTCTTCTAGTATTTTTAAAGCATAGCGACTCTGATTTAGTGAAATACCTCCTCCGAACTGGTTTACTTCAATTCCTAGATAGAAAGATAGCTTTCCGAGGTCACTCATATCAAAATTTGATGCCATCTCCTTCTTAAACTCTCTTATATTATTTTGACTAGCTCCGGTAACAAATAAATCGTCGACGTATACTGCAACCACAAGTAAGCTGTTACTCACGAATTTTCTTTAGACAGATGGTTCCTTAGAGCATTTTTTGAATCCCATATCGAGAAGAATATGATTTAGTTTGGTGTTCCATGCCCTTGGTGCCTGTCTTAAACCATATAGTGCTTTGTGAAGTTTATAAACTTTCCCTTCACTTCCCTTTACTTCAAATCCTTCGGGTTGCATTACGTAGACTGTTTCTTCTAATTCTCCATGAAGGAAGGCCGTTTTGACGTCTAAGTGGTGCACTTCCCATCCTTTGGTTGCGGCAATGCTGATGAGTAATCGTATGGTCTCCAATCGAGCTACTGGCGCAAATACTTCTTCAAAGTCCACTCCGTATTGCTGCACATATCCTTTAGCAACTAATCTTGCTTTGTATTTGTTAATGGTTCCATCGGCGTTTCTTTTAATCTTAAAAATCCACCTGAGCCCGATAGGTTTAACTCCATATGGCAGATCAACAAGACTCCATACTCCATTTTTCTTAATTGATCGGATTTCATCCTCACATGCCTCAACCCATTCTCTAAGTACACAAGCTTCCCGAAAGTTTCTTGGTTCATTGTTTAGTATCATCAGCAAAATTTCTCCTTCTTCTTCTGCAAGTAACACATAATCCTCCAAGTATTTAGGCTTTGATGTAATTCTTTCACTTCTCCTCATCGTGCTCTGTTCTTGTGCATTTTCTGTTACAGATTCATGTACATCACCGTTCTCTTCTGTAGTTCCTACTTCCACGGCTTGACTTTCTTTCACAAACGTCATCTCGTCTCCCTCTTTCTCTACGGAATCATTGATGCCATGATTCCCAAACTCTCCGAATGTAACAATCAGATCATTACCCATCTCTGTCTCATTCTTTTCCCAATTCCATCCTTTTGATTCATCAAACACGACATCCCTACTTACCACTATCTTTCGAGTCTCTGGATCTAAGAGTCGATACGCTTTTGATCCCGGTTCTGTCCCGAGGTGAACCAGCATTCTTGACCTGTCATCTAACTTCTTGAGTCCGCGTTCTCAACCTTAGCATAACTGATGCATCCGAAGATCTTTAAGTGGCTTATGTTAGGTCTTCGTCCTTTATATATCTCGTATGGTGTGTTATCCTTCAGAGACCTCGTTGCTATCCGGTTGATCAGGTATGTTGCATGTCTAATAGATTCTCCCCACAAGCAATACGGCATATTCATGTGCTTAAGTATGCTTCTCGCCATCTCCATCAATGTCCTATTTCTCCTCTCAACCACTCCATTTTGTTGTGGAGTATAAGGAGCAGTTAAGTGACGTTTGATACCTGAATCCTCGCAGAAGAAATTGAACTCTTGTGATACGAACTCTCCACCTCTATCTGTTCGTAATGTCATTATCTTTTCTCCAGTTTCTTTTTCGACTATTCCCTTCAGCTTTTTGAATTTGCTGAAAGCTTCAGATTTTTCCTTTAATAACATTGACCACATATACCTTGAGTGATCATCAATAATCACTAATATATATTTATTTCCAGCCGGTGTATATGGTGAGATTGGTCCACAGAGATCTCCATGAAGTAGTTCAAGCCTCTTAGATGCTCGGTAGGTGGTTGCTTGCGGAAACATGTTTCTTGTTTGTTTCCCAAGCAAGCAGGATGAACAAATTTCTTTATCTATTTGCATACTCGTGATGCCACTAACAAGCTCCTTTTGTACCATTGTTTTCATTGTTTTTAGGTTGACGTGACCTAAGCGTGCATGCCAACGATTTGCATCACTGATTCTGGTTAGAAGTAGTTTTGTACTGTCTCGTATTCCCATCCGGACCTTGTATAAACGATTTTTTGACCTGTTGGCTTTTACTAGAAACTTTCCATTATGATCATGCATCGTTAGATGCTCTCCTTTAAGCCGCACATCACACCCAGATTCTGTTGCTTGACCCAAACTTATTATGTTGCTCTTTAGATCAGGTATGAAGTACACATTAGTCATCTTCCTAGCTTCCCCTTTCGTATCCAAGAATGATATAGTACCTTTACCTCTTATATCAATTTTTGAGTCGTCTCCAAAGCGTACCTTTCCAGTGACTGAGGTATCAAGTTCAGAAAAATACCTTCGATCCCCTGTCATATGATTTGATGCTCCATTATCTAGGTACCATATGTCTTCTTGATCATTGTGTGTCTCATATTTGTCCGGAATGCAATTCTTTTCATTTAGATAGACCACCTCATGCATCAACAACTCGTCAGCGTTTTGTGTTTCACTTCCCTCACTCTCAAGAGCTTCCTGCAACTTGAGCAAACGGTCTGGACAGTCGGAGGCATAGTGACCTGTTTTATCACAGCGGTAACACACAACTCGTGATGCATCACGAGGGGCATAATATCTTCCCCTGCCTCGTCCTCTGTTATAGCCTCTTCCTCCGCGTCCTCGTGCTCGATAATCTTGGTTGTTATACTCACGTTTTGCTTGAGTTGCAGGTTGGTCCGCACTTGAGTACATCAATTTAGTTTGGTCTTCTTGTGCTTCCTCATCTTCTTTAATGCGCTCTTCATAAGCTTTAAGACGGCCTATGATATCTTCAAAACTTGTGTTGTTCAAATCCAATACTTGCTCAAGTGATGCTACCATATGAATATAGTTTTTTCTTGGGAGGCACTTAAGAAACTTTTTCACGAGAACTGGTTCTTCTATGGTTTTACCCAAGGATGCCGATCTTGATGCTATTTCTGCAATTTTCCCTCCGAAATCATCTATTGACTCTGTTTCTTTCATCTTTAGTCGATCAAATTCAGACATAAGAGTTTGTAACCTAGCCTCCTTAACTCTCTCAGCTCCAACATGTCTTGATTTAATTGCTTCCCACATCTTCTTCGCCTTATCCAGCTCGCCAACCTGTAGGACAAGTGTCTCTGGGATAGATTGCACAATAAGTGCAATAGCCAAGTCGTTTTTCTCATCTGCAACTGTCTCCTCTTCGATGGCTTCCCAGACCTTATGAACTCGTAGAGCAATTTTCATCCTAATAGACCATACCGTATAATTGGTAGAGGTTAACATCGGACACTTAATTGTGGACGTGACTCCTCCGTCTCTAAGCTTCTCTGTTGCTGGAATAATCTCGCCACTCATCTCTTCTTAAGGCTCTGATACCAAATCTTAGAATTCAAGTTTATATGTCACGTAAAAATAAAGAACAACTTTCTTTTATTAAACCCTTGAGAAACTAACTCAAAACTCAAGAAATAACAAACTCAAACTCTATGTAATCTCATAACAAAAACCACACACGACTTATGTTATATATAGAGTATTATTGCTGATTTAGATAACTCCTAATCATAATTAACTTTTCTTTATCCTATTCCATAACTCGGTAGGATATAGATAACCTAACCCTTAAGTTATTTCAAGCTTATCTCAACATTAATAAAGAAAACCACAAAATGATAATCGACACATAATATATAATCAAATGAAAAACAAATTTTAAAGAGAAAATTTGATGAATACAAGTATCATGCGCATCGCGCGGGCCAACCCCTGGTTTATCATAATTGGTGGCTTCGTTAATATTATTAGTGACATCTGTTACTAAGACACCCTTTCCCTTGTTTATTTTTATTTGTGATCATTTTGCTACAACTTACATGTGATAACAAATTTTTTTTTGAAAAAGGATAATAAAATATTTGTCGTATACGATTTTCTCATATAACCCATGTAGTCATTATACCCATACTTTGTCTACTCACATAGCCCTATTAAATTATTGTTTTATACGTGTTTCCTCATTTTGTTATCTTATACAACATCACACACATCATAGGCCACGAGTCCTTAGTGCACTACAAGAAAACATAAGTTTTACAATTCAAGAATAGTTACAAGATAGTTGCAAATGTTAGTATTGTAACTATTTTGCAACTACAGAGTGTAGTTAAGAATATTATAAAACGACTATTATAAAACTATGTAATTGGTTGTATATTAGCAATTAATTTTTGACTAAGCTTTTTCGTTTCACATTAGTCACAAAATGTAGTTGCTAATTAGTCTATTTTTAAACTTGCAACTAATTTAAAACTTTCTATAATGATAAAAAAAAATCTTGCAAATCATTTGGTTATAAGTTAATTGCTAAGTTCTGTAATCATTCTCATTATTATTTTGCATTGCAGTAAATAACACGATTTTATCCTTCCAATCGTACGTTTTGTAAAATCTAATCATGCTTTTGTTATCCCTTGTTTTGGTCTTTGCTATTTTTCCTTAACTAAACAAGTTTACTTATTTGATAAACTTAACTTTTGTTTTTCGTTTGTTGTTATATGATTTTGCTAAATTTTACAACGTTCTGTCAAAAGGTATCAAAATTATATTATGCAATACAAAATAAAAAAGTGATACTATCTTATTCCTTCAAATCTTACACCTTTGTGTTTGAAAATTTTTGGAATAATGTTCTTAAAACTCGTTGATTTTACTTGTTGTTTTTCTGTGGAACAACAAGGAAAACACAAGAGTATAAGATTTCACAATAAAGTCATATAGGGGTGTCAAAATGGATAAAACTTAATGAGTCAATCCACACCATGAATATTAATGGATAGAATAATTGTGTACAAATAGATTAATGGATAAAAGGGGTTAATGAATTTAATGGATTGAGTTAATATGGTTTGGATTTTAATGGATAATGAGTTATACATAACCAAACCAATATGAATTTACAACCAACATAAATTCAATTTTAAACTAAATTTTCTAAACCAAAATTTTATTTATTTGTCACAAAAATAGATTTTAAGTAGAAAATAACCAAACAATGTTTTATTAAGGATGTAAATATACACATATATATCTATGGTTAACTAATACAAACTTAAGATTTAGAGTTATGAGTGGAGTTTTGGGGATGAGTTTAATTTTTTTTTTAAAAATACATATATTACGAATTTCAAAATAAAAATATATTATTTCGGTCATTTTCATTCATCAGTTTTATTTTGGTGACAAAAACATAAAAATGGTTATTTGAAAGAATTACCCTATACAAAATTTAACTCAATGTCTCAATTTTTTTTCTCACATACATTTCTTATCAATATTTAATCATATTTCTCACAAAATCCATAAAATCGAGTTTTTCATCAAAATTATTAACATGATTTTTTTTTACCAAAACCAAAAATCAAGACTTCTCGGAAAATTCGCAAAATAGAGTTTTTCCATTAAACAAAAATCTCTCATTTTTAATCAAAACAGTAAATTCGAGCTTTCCACCCAAAATCTGGTTTTCCCGCCAAAACCGAAAAATATGGTTTTCCGTCAAAACCACAAAATTCATTTTTTCCCGCAAAAACCGCAAAATCCGATTTCCTGCCAAAACCACAAAATCTTTTTTTTTCCTGCCAAAACCGTAAAATCCGATTTTCCCGCTAGAACCACAACATCAGGTTTTCCGGCCAAAACCACAAAATTTAGTTTTTCCTCTAAAATCGCAAAATCCAATTTTCCTGCAAAAACCGCAAAATCTGGTTTTCCAGCCAAAACCGCAAAATCTGGTTTTCCTGCTAAAACCGCAAAATCTGGTTTTTCCGCCAAAACCGCAAAATCTGATTTTCCTGCCAAAACCACAATATCTGATTTCCCGCTAAAACCGCAAAATACGGTTTTTCCGCCAAAACCGTAAAATCTTGGTTTCTCGCCAAAACCGCAAAATAGCACCAAGGAAAAAATAACCAAAATAGACATTATTAGAAAGTTTAAATAAACATTCATACCTTAGAATTAATTAATCTAGACTTATTATTTAGAGTTATGTGTGGATTTTGGGATGAGGTTTAAAATTTTTAAAAATTAAAAAAAAATTAAAATTTTCAAAATAAAAAGACTATTTTAGTTATTTTTCTTATTGAGGATTTTTTTGGTGACAAAAAATTAAAAGAGATTATTTGAGAGAATTGCCTTTATTATAATGAGTAAACCATTAAAACCACTAACTCATTAACCTAAATGAGTTATGGGTTGACTCAATCCATTTGTTGGATTTATCCATAACCCATATAAACTTTAAACCATTTGGATATGGTTTGGTTTTGGTTGTTTCCCATTTTGACACTCCTAGTGATACCTACCGTAACAAATCCTAATAATATCATAACGAAAACATATGGTGTTTGTCCCACATTAATATTCTCTAATCACATTAACAATCACCAAAATAAAAATAAAAAGGTGGGACCCATATTTGCAATTTCTTTATCCTAAATCAAACGGTGGATATAAGAGTTGTGTCCAAACAATTTATATCATATTTTGTATCCTCTCTCCTGGGTTCCCATAGCCACAACGTTGGTCGGATTCTTTCTCTTTTTTTGTTGTTTTGTTGTTTTGTTGTTTTCTTGTCTAGTTTGTTTAGTTTTGGGTTGAAAAGCTCTGATTTTCAATTCTCAGATCTGGATCTGGAAGTTAGTCCTCTCGATGGGTTTGATGGTTGTGGTGGTTTGGCACTTTTCTTCATTGTGATGGGTTCCAGTTCTTGTCTTGCTTATCTCGATTTTCATCCTTGGTTCCCCTCCGTCGATTTATTGTTCTCTCCTCACCTTTACCTCCTACATGTTCGATGGTGATTATGGTGGTCGATTGGGTTCACACTGCTAGTGTTGATGGCGGGTTCAGAAGGTGTGCTTATCCTTGGTTGGTGTTGCAACAGTGCGGTTATTGCGGTGGTCGCTTTTATCTGCTTGCATGCTAGATATTCCGGCTCATTTCGAGGGATTTGGGGCTTTGGCTCTTTGGTATCAGGTCGTCGGAGACGTCAGGTCAACCGTTCTCTTCCCTGCGTCTTCTTTGGTTGGGTCAAGTGGTATTGCTAGTAGGTTAAAGTGTGTGGTTTGGAGCATAATAATGAGCAATGGCTTGGACTTCCTCAATAAAGTTCGATCTTTGATTTATCTTTCCTTCTCCTTCTCTTCTCGGTCAATCATCGCTTTAGCTAGTGTGTTTTGTTATTTGATCTGTTCTGTTTATTGTAATTCTTAGCTTTTAGTTTGTTATTTTGGTTCCGGGGATTTGGTTTATGTCTGCTGGCTTTTGCTTCCAGGGACTGTCTTTTCGTTCGCTGGCTTTATTTCCGGAAGTCATGTGGCTTGCCGGCTCTGATCAAGATTATGTGTAATCTTTGCTTAAATCAATATAATGTTCTTGAGGTAAAAAAGAGTCGTGTCCATGACCATCATGGTGGACGGTGACTTTACATTGCCATTCCCTTTCTTTAATGAAAACTAGGTCTTTTACCACGTGTAGCTCTGTATGTGTATTTTAAAATTTATTGACTTATTATTATATTAATATAAGTTTTTTTTGTTTGAGATTATATTTATTTCGCATAAGTATTTATTAGTTATACTTAATAAATAAATTTAAATTAAAAAATTCTAAATTTTATTTGTTTCTTCCAGTAAATTTAGAGGATGATTTTTTAAGTCTACAACATATCTTTGATATTATAAAATAGGTTAACTGAAAAAGTATTTTAATAGTTAACACACTAAATAAGAATAATATGGTTTGTTGTTATTTTTTTATCGTTACTTCTCCTGATTTCATATATGGGATGATATATTTTTTGTATCTTTTACTTCATTCTGAAAGCGTAACAAAGCATTATGCAGAGGTGATGGGTGGAACAGGTGGTTCATGTGAAGATGTGGTTGAATCAGAGTATCTACAAGTGCTTTCTGGTGGTGATGAGCTAGTACTTGTTGAGCTTCTTGACAGAACCGACCCCGTGCTGGACAGTTTGTCGCCAAATACCGTGAATGAGCTTCTGAGTATACTTCTCTCATACCCCCTCGAAAGAAGATTCATGAATTCAATACTTCCTTGGTTGCATCAGGAAAGTTTGCTGGACTTGAAATCATGCTTAAATTGTGCTACTACTATTACTTTAAATGTTGCTGAAAATCCGCTGTTTTTCTCTTATAAATAGGTAGCTGACTTGAGCATTACAAATGGAGATAATTATCTGATTCCATCAGCAAGAAAGAGAGCTCAAGTGTTGTCTGCAATTCAGGAGACTTCATGGATTGGCTTTGCAAATCTTGCAGAGAGAAGAGCGGTTACTCAGTTAGCAATGAAGTTGCGCAAACTACGGGGGTAGGCTAAAATCTTTCCTTGTACTAGTACTTACTTGGTCTTAGAATCATGCAACATTGATCTCTAAACTGTTACATTGTAAAATCATCATAATTTATCAAAAGTCTTTTTACTTCAAATTAAAATCTTACTTTATTGTTTTCTTTTTGGCAGGAAAATGCTCATGATCATTAGGTGTGCTGAAGCAGACAAGACACTGACAGTGTGAAAGAGAGAAATTTACAGAAAAAAAATCCCACGGTGAAACTTAAATTTCATTTCTTTGGTATCTGCAAAACTTGTGTTCATGAGGTGATTGAGCTCTCATTGTTCTTGATTCCATTTCACTAGTGTTATTTAGTTTTTGTTCTTGTTCTGTTTTCTTGGTTTCTGGTTGATGATTTGATTCGTGTAGTGTAAAGAGTCTTTGGTTTCTGCCAAACTGGTGTTCATGAGGCGATTATGAAGTGCTCATTGTTCTTGATTTTATGTTCTTTGCTTACCTCTCCATACTCTCTGGAATATGGGTGCACTTAGTTTTGAATTCATTGGATGCATGATCTGGTTGTTGTTTCACTACTCCGTATGAACAATCATGTCGTATAATTGTGAAGTAGGTGTGACAACAGAATAACGCAGTACATATTTCTCTTTGAGTAATTTCTCTACTATCGTAAATACTTTAAAAACTTCAGATTGTAAATGACTTTTGCATAGTTTTCCTCTTTGATGTCTAGTAGTACTGGTTTTAACGTGTAAGCGATTTAGTTTGCAAAATTTTTAATCAACGGTTTTTTATTTTGCTGAGAATTAGTAATTAAATACGAATTTAAAGTTTTGAGGTGAGAAGTAGGAAGTCATCCGTACGCATTTGACTCTCAAGTAGAGATGTTACCAAAGAGTGCTAGATAATAATATTGTAAGCTTACAAGACACTATCCAATTATTAGATTATTTTAAATAAATGATATGGTTGAATGGTTCCCCTATCTTTGATAGGGAATTTTGATTATATAACAAAAAAATTATTTTAAATATTGTTCTCTTTCTTTTAAATCTTATTCTCTCTTTTTTTTAAATCTCTTTCTACCTTTTTATTACAAATCTAATATTTTTCCAATATATTCATTAATATTATGAATATTGTGGTGATGTCCATTATGGTAAGTCTTAGATATACTTATTCTCCAAGTTTTACTAATTTTCCAAGTTATACTTTTTCCCCAAGCTTTGTAATCCTATATAAGAAACTTATTATTCATAGAATAATATACACCAATTCATCTCTTCTCTTCTTTACTTACAATACGTACGAACAAGAAACACTCTTCTCTTCTTTACTTACAATACGTACGAACAAGAAACTCTAGCGATTTTGAGCTAAGAGGTATATATTTTAATTTCTCTTATATCCTTAATCTATGTCCAACCATTCTTTAAATCATGTTTATTATCAATTCAGGGTCTGTAAGAGTAAGATTCATATTTCAGTAGATGATTGAGTTTATAAGTGTTTAATCGAAAATATTGATTTTACCTTGTTACAAGGAAGGAAAATTATTGTATCACTTTGATCATATCGAAGTTATAAACTAAATTCAATCTCGTTAGTTTTGATATTTATATCCGTATAACCATGATTATTGCTTAACAAGTTTACATATAGTTTGTTCTGAATACTGTTAATTATTTAATCATACAGTCGCATACTGTTATTGTTTATTAGTATTGCATGACTATCACCCTAATACTAAAAGGGGAATATGAGAGCCAAAGAAGCTGTCCACATCAGCAAAAATAATTAACCAATCACAACATTTCGTTTACAATCATAGCCTTTCTAAAATGTCTACAAGCAACGACTAACGGTTTAGCAAACTGGTCTAAGGCTTTGTGTCTGGTTTGTGAGGGCGTGGGTTCGATTCTGACAGCTTACATGTTTATGTCTTCATTTCGTTTGGGATTATCTCATATGGGCTTACTGTTTTTAAGGCCCAGTAGAGTAGCGTGAAAATCCTAGATTTTTCTTTTGCTTCGATATGGTTCCGCCGTTGACGGTTCATGTTCCGGCGATCGAATCTGAAACTCCATGAATTCAAGACTCAACCATTCAATGCAGAGGAGACGCCTCCTCTCTCTTAACGCGTTCTCCATCCTGTTATATATTGAGGTTCTCTGAAATAAGTTTTCTTCTCACTTTTTATTCTTCTTCTCAGCTTCTTAAACGATTCTCTCTGCACGAAATGACTTCTTCAGGTGTTGTCGTCGCTCAAGCCGCCGTGGTCTACTCCAGATTCAACTCTCTCCGCCTCGGAAGGATTTTTCAGTCTGTTGTTGGTCGTATCAGCCGGATAAACGATTCCTTACATCGCGAAGAAAGCTCAGTGCGCGATGACATGGATCGACGGATCTCAAACTTTTACCGAGAGGATCGTGGCGTTTGCTTGAGTCAATGAGTTCTTCTTCTCCGGTAGCTTCTGCTCGATCTTCTGGCTTAAGAAGAGAGGGCTCATGGCGGGTTGGCTAACCTTCTCTTCGTAGTTTGATCTTAAGTTGAATATGAAGAATGGTAAGCCTAATTGGTTATTTCCTAGGTTCCTTATTAGCTTCTTACTTTTCATCCTAATTGTGTTTACAACTAACATTTTATTTCTGTTAAATTATTAGAATATTGTCAGGCTTTACTTAAGTCATGTTAGGCTCCATGTTATAAGTTTATGTAATATCTTCTCCCAGTTTCTATTATATTTTCCTCCAATTAGATTTAATTCTTCTTTTTTTTTTCTTCCTTGGTTAGGTTATGATCTTTACCAAGACCGATTACGTTCAGAATCTGTCTCAGCTGAAAGATTTTGCAAGAAGGTTTAAAGGTACTTTCCAATGCTGAATCTTGCCAAATACATTTAGTTCCTTAGCAAAGCGATATTAGGAAAATACAGATTAAGAACCAACACTTTACACATGGATCTTAGAACTTCAAAGGACGCGAGCAGTATCATCCATCAATGCTTCCAGATATGTGTATGTCCTTTCACATGTCAACATAATGGAGTTTGATATAATTTCTTGCAAAAGATCAATTTTCATGCCATCTGCTAATCATCACAGGGTGAGTTGGAGGTTGTGAGAGATTTTCAAGGCAATGAAACCAAATAAATCTCCAAGATGAATTTTCTGATGCTTGGGCTAGATTTGCCAGCACCTCTTCTATTAAAGATGTCATGGAGAAAAACATTATTCTGCCGCTGTATAAATCTCTTGCTTTAGACTTTTAAGTTATGGCTATTTAAATGTGCTGATGTTGTCCCTTTTACAAAAAGCATTCCAGAAATGGGGACATCATGATGAATAACATGTGTGGTGTTATTAAAAAATTTACAAGGTTATTACATTTTGTTGAGACATGCCAATATTGAGTGATGTTTAGTTTAGGGTACACTGTTCTTTTGGAATCCACTTTATGAGCTAGGAGAGTTCTCTTGAGTCCCTTTTTGGTTTTTAGTTAGTAAAGTGAGGTAAGAAGAAGCAAAATTTCTTGGAATTTTTGATCAGATTTCTCTATTCGATATACTTAAGAAGTTTGATGGAGAAACTGTGATAAACGTGGTTCGCCCTAAGCTAGCAACAATGAGATATCGAGTAACCAGATCTCCTCCTTACTTGATTTTCCATATGGTTCGGTTCAAGAAGGATAACTTCTTCAAGGAGAAGAATCCTACCTTGAGTGAGCATTTTTTATTTTGGTGACTTTAATGTTTTATAAAGACCACTATTCACAGGCTAATGTGACTCAATTTTTGTCGATGCCATAGTTAACTTTTCGGTAACATGGAGCTGAAAGATTACATACCATCACTGCCTACTGCTGCAGTAAGCGGGAAGGTTTCTTCCAAATATAATTTAATCACTAACATTGTACATGATGGTACGCCTGAGGATGGGTACTTCAGAGTCTTTGTGCAGCGCAAGTCACAAGAACTTTGGTAAGCTTTCTCTCTTCTACAGAAAATGTTTGTGCTTCTTTTTACTTACATGAGAGGAATGTCAAAAGTTCACTTATTTTGTGTGTTAGTGTTCTCAAATGAGCTTTGTAGCATATCAGTTATCACAGTTCGAACACATAGTGACAAGTATATTAGCGTAGAACTGCTGAATTTCATGAGATAAATGTCAATTTCTTTCAGGTACGATATGCAGGATTTGCATGTTTCAAAATACTTCCCCAAATGGTAGAACTATCAGAAGCATACATTCAGATATATGAGCTGCATGAGGAATAGAGCAACAACAAACAAATTTACATGAGTGTTTAAGAGTTAGTTTCAAAAAAATTTTCTTTGTTTGAGGAGTAAAATTTGAGTCCTACTCGAGTGTTTAAGAACCAGCATTGCTACTCTTATTAAGATGGGAAATTATGCCAATATCAAACAAAAAGTAAGTTAAAAATTAAGGACCAAACTCCAAATAATGGGAAAATATTCGAAAAGAAGTAGAAAACAATAAGATCAATGGTTATTACAGGTAGCGTAACCAGTGGCGGATCCAGAAAATAATTTAACCGGAGTCATATTTTAAATAAAATAATAATATATTTTAATATTTAATATATATTTAAAAATATATAGATCTTATGTGTAATTTGATATTTTGTTTTGGCACTTTAAACAATAGTATAATAAAAGTAATAGAACACCAAATACATTGTCTAAAATTGTTAAAAGATATTTTTGTCGTATATCTCTAAAATTGTGTACCCAAAAATTATACAAAGTATAAAACCATAATGGCAATGAAGAAATTAGTAGTTTAGAATTTTGGTGAGGACAATAAAACAAGAGGAAAAAAAATTTATGGAAACATATCTGCAAAAGGTGAAACAAATGACGAGAACAAGAAATTTTGAATTTTGGTGGAAAAAGGAAAAATAAGAAATATTTGGGAGATGCTTCAAACTAAATTATATTGAAATTTTCGTTTTTAACAAGGAAATCATCTCTAGAAAATGAAATAAGTACGTAACGGATGAAAATGAAAAAAGAACAGTTTAAAAAAAGAAAATAAATAAATAATGGTGTCATTGAGTGGAGTGAACCCAGGTTAGTGGGGTCAATAGCGGACAAGTACAACAATTGTGCCATTGCAGTCGATCAAACTAAGCCTACAAATTTAGTTTATGATATTTAGCTGGGGTCAACTGACCCCTTCCTTTACATGTGGGTCCGCCCTAACGCAACTATGGTAGAACATATAACTAACAAGAAAATAAAACAAATAATGATCTCGCGCTTTCACGTGGTGAAGACACATAAATTTGACAAATTCATAATATAGTAAATTGAGAGATGGTTGCTATGATGTTTTTAATATCTATTTATATAAATTGTTTTTCATTATATTTTATATTATTTTGAAGTTTTCATTTTATTTCCATATCATTAGCTTCAAACAATGATAAAAAGTCTTATAAACATAATTTTATAGTTTTACATATATATAGATACATAACTTAAAATCATATTAAATTTATAACCCAGTTAGACCGGTGCGCCCACTTACCTAACTGCAATGTCAAGTTAGTGTTTGGTTTGGTATTCAAAACATTGATGGCAAAGATAAATTAATATTATCCAGTTTATAAATAAATAGAATAAATAAACATTATTCATAAAAACAAAATATATACAATCATAAATTTATATAATATCATTTTAAATTTAAATAAAAGTCAATTCATTTTATATACATATTTTTCAGATTTTGATAGTGATTATTTTCTACCAATATTTTGAAAATATAAAATATAAAACTACAAATTAAAATTGGATCTATATTTTGTCAGGATTATGTTAAAGAAACTGGATCTATATTTTGTAGAAAAATTATTTATTATTATTATTACTTATGAAACTCTAACTTGCATAAATTACTATGATTTTGTCAATCGTTATTTTTTTTTATAATTTAACATTTTATTTCTTATGTTTTTAATTATAAGTTCAATTATACATTATATTATATAGATAAAAATAATATGACTGAAAATTTTGTTTAATAGATTAGCCGCGCGTAGCGCGGCCAAAAGATCTAGTAGATCTAAAGTTTGGATACGTTCCATTACTCATCTATTTTCATTATTGTTTTATTACTCTTTTGAATATGTTTGAGATATTTTTTCATTATCATCATGTGCTTAACAATAATACACATGCTTTACTGATAAATGCTACTGATAAAATAATAATATGAATTGTTTTTCTCATCGTTTTGGTATCTAGTATCCATATATTAATTATATTTGTTAAATCATAAACCAAGTCTTGTTTCTTGTTTGTTTTGTCTTATGATTGAATATATACACTAGAGCTGGACCCGCTCACCGAGCGGGTGTTAATTTAAATCTTATTTCGTGATATAGTTATATGTTTTTACATGATGATATACTATATATAAAAATATACTTATCTTGACTAATTAGAAATAAATATAAAGTCAACAAATGTAATATGATTATTCATTTGTAACCGTCAATTGTACAATAAAATTTATATCCCGGTAAAAATAATGTCACTTGTTTACATATGAGTTTTTGTTAATTAATAAAAGAATTAATTGGAATATTTTTAACAAAAATATAATATTATTTCTATATTATTCATATATCTTATTAAAAACTTAGCACATGAAATCTATGATATAAATTTTTACTTATGTATTTATATTTTGTTTAATGATATTTTTAAACATATAAGTTATTTGAATACTTTTAGGTTCATATGAACCTACCCGGATCCGGAAGGATCAACTCAAACCCCGTCTAGAAATTTATAATATCTACATGTAGTTTAGTTTTAGAACAACAAAGAACGATATCAAAAAACCGATTTCTATTCGGATGGATACTTGGATGAATGTGAATAAATAAAAACTATTTATTAACCGGTTGAAATCTTTGTCACGAATGAAATAATTTTATTTAAACATATGATTATTATGATTAACACGTAAAATAAATGATGTTAATTATTATAATAAATATAATTAATGAAGTAATTAGAAAAAGTAAAAAAAAAAGATGTAGTAAAACATTTTAAAATTTGGATAAGACAACATTCCTAATTAGTAGGTTCATTAAATATCAATTGCTTCATTTATTATAATGTAATAAATCGATTAAGTTAATTTGGATAATACAAAATTTATTAATCTTAGCTTCATTAAAACATCAATATGTTCATTAATTACTGTTGTAATAAATGACTAAATTTTAGCATTCTCAGATTTGTACTTCTGTTTTAATAATATAGATAATTATAAATTTTCTGATTCCATTAAAAAAAGAAATTAATGGTTTAGATTTGATTTTACTTTAACCTATTCATATGCATAATCATAAGCGCTGTCTAATGCTTTATTGCTGTAATCATTATTCACAAATGAAATTATTGATTACTTTTAAAGTTTTGTAAGTTTAAAGTATTAATCAGACACATGTTTTATTATATGCTATTTAGTGTTTGATTTATACATAAGTGATTTTATTTATACACAAGTCTGATTTTATTTATACATAGGCAAAGGTAACTGCTGCATTTCAAGTACTGAATATGAAAGAAACAAAGAGAAATTATTTAGTAGACAGGGTCTCGTTGTTGAAAGGGCCAGGTATACTTGGATTGGCGAAATCAAGTTCCGGCCAACCTTTTGAAGACAATCTGAGTTTCTCTACCATCGATTCTGGTTGTAGCTTTGATTTGGTCCTTGGAGTTTATCTCACCCCAAAAGTCATAACCGTCCCAGCAGGCGGCACCCTTGCGGCTGGACAATCCGAACCGCGTGGGTGTGCCAGAGTTCAATTTAATACGACCATACGTGGCTTCAGGTACATTCTTTTTACCATAGTAGTTTGTAGTCCATTTCCACGAGAAGGTGACTCGTGCCCCATCGTACAATCCGTGCGGAATATCAAGCCGGATCTTCTCGCCGTTTGGAGCATATATGGAGTCAGTGAGCGTACCAGTGAACACAGCATCGTGAAAGTGGTGCACACCCTTGGCTTTGCCTCCGAAGACTTGACTCTGGAACTTACCCTGTGTGGACTCGGCGATGAGTACATGTCCGCTTTGTTTATCCAGCTTTTTGGCAGCGCCGGCCCAACAAATGTAATGGCCCAACTCAAATTTATAAAAATGTGCCCTCTTGCTACTATAAATTTTTTTAAAATTTTTTATAAAAAAATACTCAGCTAAAAAAATTCAAAAAAAAAAAAAGAAATTGGACTCTAAGCCATTGCTTACTTTGCTTGTGCTCTGGGCCGGGCTTGCTTTTTGGTGATTTTGACCTCAGGCTTTTTGGGCTCGTGATGGTAGATCTCAATCATTTTGTCGGTGAACGCCTCAGCCATGGTGAGTATAAGGGCGACTTCAACGGGCTCGGCGAATTCGCTAAAGAGAATGACATCGCGGACAGAGCTCTCGAGGAAGTTGCCGACGGACTGCCAATGTCGCGTCCAATTCGTCTCACTATATGCGATATACTGGCTCGTTTTAGAGAGTATACAGTGCCGACTAGTGGGATATATTCGACTATAGAGTACGCGACCTCTTCGAGTTGAGTGAACCACTCAGACATGGCTTATATACCTGTTGAGCGCGGTATGTGGGAAAACTTCTACGTAGGGGATATCTTTTATAGGCCAAGAAGGTGATGAGCTGCGAAGGCTTTTGCAATATATTTTTCTATAATAAATATATAAAAAATTAAAGGAATCACGTCTTCTACATTTCTCCAACTTTTACGAATTGAATATAAATAAAGTAAAAGAAAATCTCAAATCTGCGGCAGCTATCACGCGAAATTATCAGGTAAGCACGTTTTTTTTTTGCAAAAAAACACGTTTTTCACAGATAAAATATTCCACGAAGATGACTTCAATAGTTTGTTAAAAATGTATACTAGAAATAAAAAGATTAATTTTCTTTTTTTTTCTAAACTTAAGCAATGTTGAACTTCACATATGCCTAACTTTATTTCAAAGAAAAGTATGACTATATATAAAATAACCTTTAATTGTAGAGAAATTTAGGTATCTAACATTCAGTTTATCCTAAATTAGTTCTTTGATAAATACTATGCTCATAAGTAGGGCTGAGTATTCGGGTTCGGTTTTATTCGAGTTTCAGATTTTCGGGTTTAAAGATTTTGGCCCCATCCGGATGTTTATAAATTTCAGTTCAGGTTCGGTTTGGATTTTTGTGGGTTCGGTTCTGGTTCGGATAATCCATTTAAATTATCTCAAAATTCTAAAATTCATACATACTTGAAATTTTTCAAAATCTATAAAAGAATAATGATATATTACATATAAATTTGTATAATGTATGCTAAATACCAAAACTTAACATATAAATTGGTTTGATTTGAATATTTGGATAGAGAATCAGTGGAAATTCATGTATTTTTGGTGTTTAGAATATAATTTAGCTATTTTAGATATTTAATTTTGACTATTTGTATATTTTCAAGTATTTTTAGACAAATTAAAATATATTATATATTTTATAAAAAATTTAAATATCAAAGCAACAAATAATTAATATATCTAAGTATATTAATCTGATTCGGGTATATTCAGATATCTAAAATATTCAGTTCGGGTCAGGTTCGATTTCGGTTATTTAAATACCAAATTTTGAACCTGTTAGGATGTTTGATTAATTTCGGTTTGGATTCCGTACTACCTTTTTGGATCGGATTCGGTTCGGTTCTTCGGGTTCGGGTTCGAACTTTTTGCCCAACCCTACTCATAGGGAGCTGTCCAAAATTTTGAACATAATTATGCATATTTAGATAAAAACATTATTTCTTAATTTTTAAATATTTATTATATAAATATGTATTACGTGGAAAAATAATAGTTAAAATAAACTCTCAATTACATCAAGAAAACATATATTTTTTTTCTCCCTTATGCATACTCTTGTTGATTTGCAATACCCGATATTCGTTAACTTTTTAGCCGTTGTTCACCACTTACGTTTTCTTCTATGTTCTAGAGGTTTTACCCTTTAGTTTGGTCTGTTTCTCGGGGAGGAGCTTTAAATCTGATTCGAAGACTTCAATGGTGACTGGTGAGGGATTGTCAGTGGTATTCTTATTTACTTGTTTTGCCAGTTGGCTCTTTTGCTTTGATGATGGTGAGTTGAGTTTTCTGTGTTAGGTTTTTTTAAACTTCTGCCTCCTTTTGTAAAGATTTATCAGTTCACGTTTGATTTTTTATCAGTAAAGGTCTATATATGTAATGTTGTATGTTTATTTCGATTGAGAAAGCATATATTGTGAGAAAAGAAGGTTTTGTAACCAATAAAGATAACATCTGGTTGATTTTTCAGGATAACTATTATGTGTGCTACTTATAACTCACCTAACCAATATGATAAAAAATAAGTTTTTTTTTCATTTTATTTTTATTAAACCAAGTATTAAGTTACATATAGGCCCAAAGAATAACAAAAGGGCTAACCAGAAAACCCATACTAAAGATTAACTTGGGGCCGTAAGCCCACCAAGGACAAACCCATTGAGGAAGAAAGCGTTCTTCATTCACCACGTGTATGATTGCTCTGCAATCACTGAACACATGTCAAGACGAGGAGACTCTTCTTCCATCAAAGGTGATCCGATGAACCATACTCACGAAGACTAGCCGTTACAGAGATCAAGCCATCTGACGAATCGAAGCTTCTAGAGGAGATGATCAGCGCCTACAATCGAGCCGACGAACTCCACTATTTCTGCATTAACAAACATACACCTTTGATGATAAGAATTAGCTTGGAGGTATATCGGCACGAACCGAAGAGCGAAAATAGATTGGAGGGTTAGATCGAGAGAAAGATGAACAGAGAAAACAAGAAGCAACGATCAACGAGATCAGGAAAAACCCCGAATTTAAGCCGGCAAAAACGATGCTTTGAGAGCCACCGATACCCGTAGACCAAATCCGGTGAAGCAAGTGCTTTGGAAGCCACTCTTCCCAGAGACAAAGTCCGATGAACGAGAAGAGAAGCCGAAGAGAACCGGCGACTACAAAAACTTGAAAAGAGACTCTCTCTCTCTCTCTCTCTGAAAGATTAGAGAGAGATAAGAGAGAGTGATAAGAAAATAAGTTTATGATTAGCTGTATCTATATATTAATTAATGTACCTATTTATCATAATTGGTGGCTTCGTTAATATTATTAGTGACATCTGCTACTAAGACACCCTTTCCCTTGTTTACTCTTATTTGTGATCATTTTGTTACAACTTACATGTGATAACAAAATATTTTTTTGAGAAAGGATAACAAAATATTTATCATATACGATTTTATGATATACCCATCTAGTCATTATACCCATACTTTGTCTACTCACACCAAAAGAGACTTGTGATATCAATGCCCTATTAAATTCTACTAGGTGATTTACCCGCGCCCATGCGCGGATACAAATATTTTTAATAAACTAAAATATAATAATTATGGGTAATATTTTATTAGTTTTAGATATATTTGTTGTGTATTTATAAATTAATCTTAAATGTGTTAATTATTTCTGAAATCACTTTTTTACCAACTTTCTCAAACTTCTTAATTAACCTAGTCATTGCCTTTAGTTGTTGCATGAATACGGTTTCTCTTCTTCAATTTTTATTTTTATAATTGTAAGATTAGCATAAGTTGAAAATATGTGCTTAAAAATTATCTCATCATTAATGAAAACCATTTCAGTAAAAACAGTTTCTTTAAATATTCTTTTCCAAAACTTCATGATGTTTATTTTGATCGTGCATACATGTAAAAAAGAACAAATTTTTATGATGGAACAAACCATATGAGCTGTTTTTCTACAAAGAAAAGTTATGGTTTTTATGAATAAAGGAAATTTTCTGTGGACGATTAATTAATGATTGACTGATATTTTATATTTATGTTGATTTTTAATAGTTTACATTTAAGAGAATCAGTTGTTTATTTATATGGATTTTAAAGGCATTTAAATAATATTAGGTTTAAGAATTTATAATGTAAAAGATAAAAGAAAACTGCATAAAATTGAGCCCATATTTTTTGTAGAAATCAAAAAAATTTCTAACTCTCAAAAGGTATAATCACATAGTTTCTTTTTTTTATTAAGAAAAAGGATATTCAATTTTTAATATCCTAAGAAATTTTTTATAATATAAAGATTTTTTTAATAAAATGGAGTTATAAAAAATTAGTTTGTATAAATCACACGTGTCAAATATATTAAACTATTATATTTTAATAGTAAAAATATTCCCTTTTATACAAAAATCCTTTTTCATAATTTTATTGATACAAACCAAAATAAAAACAAAAATATTAGTAGATATTGTTTTTATACGATATTCTTTTTTGATAATAATTAAGTTAAAAGTAAAAACATCAATAAAAATAAAGTATTAATAATGACAATTATAATAATTAGTTCAATTCATTAAGGGTATCAAAGTAATAAACCATCATGAGAGTTAACGTTAAGAAACTGAGTTCTCAAATAATATTATAGAGATTGTTGTATATGTGTTTTCTCACTTCGTTATCTTATACAACATCACACACATCATAGGCCACCAGTCCTTACTGCACTACAAGAATACATCAGTTTTACAACTACAAGAATAGTTACAAGATAGCTGCAAATGTTAATATTGTAACTATTTTGCAACTACAGAGTGTAGTTAAGAATATCTCGTCGCAAAAAAATAATAGTTGCAAGTTAGTCGCAAATAAGCGACTATTATAAAATTATGTAATTGGTTTTATATTAGCAATTAATTTGTGATTAACGTTACAATTGCCCAAAATTTTAAGACTAAGCTTTTTCGTTGCACATTAGTCACAAAATGTAGTTGCTAATTAGTCTATTTTAAAACTTGCACTGGGAGGTCCATGTCTTCTTCAACGAAGCAAAACAGACATAGAATCTGTAAAATACATCACTACCACCGTCACCTTGGACTATCTCTAGATGGACTGCTGAGTCCTTATTCGACTCTAATAACTCAACTTTGTAATCTCTAAGCCGTGAGAACTGTAAGTCCTGCTCCTCTTTGATAATTTCTAATGCCCTTTTCTTTGCGTTCCTGCACTAATCTATGGTTGCAGTCAACTCCCAACGCTTCTGAATCTCTTCTACAATCTCTTTTCGCTTTAATTTTGGATTTTCCCTTATGTCATCAACGAACAACCTAGCAATAATCTCTTGTGTAAGCAGTCTTGAACGTCCACTCCTCATGCAAGCGTGCTCTTTCATTAACACTTAACTAGCCACTTCTGTAACGGTTCTTCATAAAAGCAGTAAATCTTCCACATATATTGTTTCTCTCCTTCTTAAGCTTCACTAGCACATTTCAATTCTGATTTGTCTTTCTCCCAACGCACATACTTAATATTATATCTATGCTTTAGCACATAGTCAACCATAACTTTTTTGAAAGCCTCCAAATTGTCAAAAGCTTGTCTTAATTTCAGATCACCACTGCTTTTTATGTACCTCAAGTACCCATCTGTCTCAACACCATCTTCATCATTGCCTGAACATACAAGTGTAGCATACTCATCAAAATCTTCATCAACAAAATCAGCCACATTCCTTTCATCAAATTGTTGCTCATTCCTCTCGGCCTCATACATCTCTGCTTCTGAATCTGCCTCATACCTCTCTGTCTCCTCTCTTTCATTCTCATCTCTTGACGACTCATATCCTTCTGTCTCTGGCTCAACAAAGATATCAATTGAATCTACCCATACTGAAGCCCTACACATCTTGTTGAACTTGTTGTCACCATTTCTTATCAAGTGTCTTTCTTCCATACATTTATATGGGAACTTATACCACACTCTTTGACTATAGAGACTTATTGGTAGCTGGTTCATGAGCTCTGAAAATAACTGATCAGAGCAAGCTTCTATAAGCCTATAACCACCACCATTGTAAAGACTTTTACCATTAACTTCTTCAAATTTCCCACCATAGTAGCAGCCAAAAGTGATCAGTTTGTCTACCTCGGAACTATAATTCACATAAATTGGCACAAAAAGGTTAGATAAGCATATCTTATATGACATCTTACTCTAATATGTACTAAAAACTCCAAAATTTTCATTGAAATATCTTGACATACCTCATATTTCGTGATCTAATAGCTATGGCCATAATTGATTTCGATCTTCCATATTCTTTCGTTGAGAATGTGAGGCTAAGGAATTATTTTAAATATGCTAATCCAGAAAATTAAAATTTTGGACTAGAAACACAGCAGCTACAAATGTCTACCAGTTCTACGAGAAAGAAAAACGGAAACCCAAGACGATATTGACTGAAATTCCAAGTAGAGTTTGTTTGACTACAGATCTTTGGAGAGCAATTACAATAGAAGGATATATATGTTTGACTGCTCATTACATTGATAATGATTGTAAGCTGAATAGTAAGGTACACTCTTTTTGTTCTTTTCCACCTCCACATACTGGTGTGCAATTATCGACGAAAATTATGAAATTGCTAAAAGAATGGGGATTAAAAAAAAAACTATTTTCTATTACTTTGGATAATGCAACTTCTAATGACAGTATGCAAATAATTTTGAAGAGGCAGCTGCAAAAAGATTTGTTGTGCAATGGAGAAGTCTTTCATGTTAGGTGTTCAACGCATATATTAAATCTAATTGTTCAGGATGGATTAGTTGTGATTGGTGGTGCTTTGCAGAAAATAAGAGAAACTATTAAGTATGTGAAGGCATCCGAAAGTCAGGAGAATATGTTTCAAAGTTGTGTGGAAACAATAGGACTTCAGACAAAAGCTGGTTTGGCTGTAGATGTTGCTACTAGGTAAAATTCGACTTATGATATTCTTGATAAAGCCATCAAACATTAATGATAGGCATTATTATGTCATATCAATGACATAGATATTGGTTATAAGCATCTTCCATCTGAGGTAGAATAGACAAGAGGAGAGCTGATCCGTGAGTTTTTAAAGCCTTTTCAAGAAATTGCAAATTTGGTGTCTGGTTTAACATATCCTACATCAAATTTTATTTCAAGCAAGTTTGGCAGATTGAGTCTTGGTTGCAATTTCATGAGAATTCTGAGGATGATGTTATTAGAGACATGGTTAGAGTAATGAAATGTAAGTTTGAGAAATATTGGAAAGATTATAGTGATATTCTTGCCATATGTGATGTTTTGGATTCAAAAATAAAATTCGCTCTAAGAATCAACAGAATAGTCTAGAAAGATGACTTAACTACAAAATAATTTTTTTTTGTAAACTCCCAAAAGTTACTCAAGTGAGGAAATTGCATGTATTTTTAAAGGTCATAATTAAGTTTATTACGAGAATGCCAATATGATTTTTTAAGTAATCAATTTTTTTTCTTTCTTCTTCGTCAAAGAAGAAACAATAAAAAAATATGAAAAGATTTTGTTGTGCTTTTTTATTGATTCCTTACAGTTTTAAATAGTCATACTCATCACTCCTCTAAGGTATGAGTTCGTTAGCTTCACTTTCATGGAAGTTCACAACTCTAAAATTGCATATTTTCCATATAACTCGAATTTGAGGGTTTTGTTGACTGAGTTGAGTTATTGTGTTGAATATTGGTTGGGTATCTTGATTAGAACACAAAATTACAAGGCTCATGAGTTAATTTTGAATTTTTCGAAAATTTAGGTTAAATATGATGAATAGTGTCGAAAAATCTACAAAACCTTAAAGGAAAACCTACAATCGAAAAATGTTTTACAGCGATAAACCTACAAAACATATGAACTAAGTCGACAATGATAAACCTACAACATAAACATTATAAACCTACAAATAAGAAAAATAAACTAGTTGTTGAAGACTCAAAAATAAACTTACAATCACTACAAGAAAGATGACCTTTTTAGTTGTACAATAACCATACCAAATTTATTTATTATAATCTGTTGAACCATGATTGAACCGGTTGAACCAATTTAACTATGACATGGAAGTCTCGCTGGTTCAGTCTTTAAAATATTGGTTATTTAAGAAGATAATAGATCGTTTAACTTTTAAACTCGATATATTATATAATAGTGACAGACTAGAACATCAATATGTTGAACCTTTGTCATTAGGCTATGCTAGACATTAGTGCACATTAAGAATGACATGTTTAACCAAACACAAAATGATTTTTGCTAAGTAAGTCTAAGACATTCCATTTTTGAGATAGGATACCTCAATTCCCATAGGTATTTTGAACTTAATCATTTTTCAATTAACTTTGTGTCAAACATATCTAAGTAATATCTAGAATAACAAATATTTTTAATATATAATATATATGCATTTAAATTCATTAATAAAGTAAATTTAGTATAATAAATAATTTAAAAATATATAAATTGTAAAAAAAATACACACCAGACAGGAGTTGATGAGCTTGAGAACACAGTCGAGCATCTTGCACCAGACAAGATCTCTTGCTTCCTCTCATGTATACTGGACACTGATTCTGAGCAGAAGAGCGCCGTCGGTAAAGAGTGTATTAGGTTAATGGCTACTTTAGCTAGGTTTCTGTTGGGAAAAGTTACCCAATATTTTTCGTGGGATGAAAATGAGATTTAGAGAACAAAAAAACTTAAAGAGAAGGTTTATTTCATAGATGATTCTTACAAACTTCAATGATACAAAATGAAAAGAAGTGGAGTTATTTATAACCTCCAAAGTATAAAATATCTTAAATATTTTATTTATAAATCTAGAAAAATCTACTTAAATATCTAGATATTTTTATCATAATTATCTAGATATTTCTACGAAAATATCTAGATTATTTTTCTAAGGAGGTGTGATATTTTCTAGATGTTTTCTAGAACTTGGGCTAGGTTTGGATCAAAACATAATTAATATTGGGCTAAAGAGGGAAATCCAACAAATCTCCCCCTTCCCGACTTAGCCCGAAACCGTCGTCATGCTCGTGCCTCTGCAGCAGTCTTCAAATTTCTTGATCGGTAATATCTTGGTCATAAAGTCTGACCAGTTTTCATCGGTGTGTACCTTGCTGAGATGAAGAAGCTTTTCTTCAAGAACTTCTCGAATCCAATGATGTCGAATGTCGATGTGCTTTGCGCGAGAGTGAAAAGTTGGATTCTTTGCTAAGTGGATAGCACTCTGGTTGTCACATAGCACATTGTACTTTTCTTGCTTTACTCCCAACTCAAGCAAGAAGTTCTTCATCCATAAGATCTCCTTGCACGCTTCAGTTGCTGCGATGTATTCTGCTTCCGTGGTGGATAAGGCAACACACGTTTGTATCTTTGATTGCCAGGAAACAGCTCCCCCTGCAAAGGTAGTCACAAATCCTGACGTTGATTTTCTTGAATCATTATCACCAGCCCAATCTGCATCGGTGTAACCTTTCAACTCAAGTTTTCCATTGCCAAAACATAGACACTTCTTCGTTGTGCCTTGTAGATAGCGTAGGATCCACTTAACTGCTTTCCAATGCTCCTTCCCTGGATTGGCTAGAAAGCGACTCATAACTCCTACTGCATAGGCAATGTCGGGTCTGGTGCATACCATAGCATACATGAGGCTGCCCTGAAGCATACGGGTAGTCATCATTTCCACTTTCTCCTTCTCACTTGTTGGACTTTGCTTCGAACTTAGTTTGAAATGTCCACCAAGTGGAGTGTTCACCGGCTTTGCTTTGTGCATGTTGAATCTCTCTAGCACCTTTTCAATATATCTTTCTTGGGACAGCCATAAAAGCTTCTTGGATCTATCCCGAGTAATCTTCATTCCAAGAATTTGTCTCGCTTGCCCCAAATCTTTCATTGCAAAAGACTTCCCCAAATCTTTCTTCAATGCGGCTATCTTGTTACGATCTTGGCCCACAACCAGCATGTCATCAACATAGAGCAATAATATAAGAAAGTCACCGCTGTCATACCTCTTTATGAAAACGCAATGGTCATTATTAGTTTTATTGAAGTTATGATCCACCATGAAAGAATCAAACTTCTTGTACCATTGTCTTGGGACTTGTTTGAGGCCATAAAGACTCTTCTTTAATCGGCACACCAAGTCTTCTTTTCCTGGAACCTTGAATCCTTCGGGTTGCTCCATATAGATCTCTTCCTCGAGTTCACCATGTAGAAAGGCTGTCTTGACATCGAGTTGTTCAATCTCCAAGTCTAAAGCCGCTGCTAGACTAAGAACAATTCGGATAGAGGACATCTTCACTACTGGAGAGAATATTTCTTCAAAATTGATGCCTTTCTTCTGGCTGAATCCTTTCACGACTAACCGAGCTTTGTATCTTGGCTTTGAGCTACTCTCCTCATATTTTATCTGGTACACCCATTTGTTCTTTAAAGCTTTCCTTCCTTTTGGCAGATTCATCAGCTCATAGGTGTGATTATCATGTAAGGATTGCATTTCATCTTGCATAGCTTCAACCCACTCATCTTTATGAATGTCTCCTATGGCTTCCTCATAGCTTTGCGGCTCCCCCTCATCTGTAAGATTCACATATTCGTCTCTATAGTATCTTACGGATGGTCTTGTCTCTCGTCCGGACCTTCTTGGCTCATGTTCTTCCGCTGGCTCTACTTGGTCTTCATCTTCATTTTCATCACCATTTGGATCCATGATAGGATCTCCTTCTTCCGAGTGAACGCCATCATCTTCAGTCACTTGTTCATGATCTTGGGGATTGTGAAAATCTTCATTCCTTACAACCCTTAGTTTTGGTTTCTTTGATTTATTGATGTCTTCGATTGTTTGATCTTCAAAGAAAACAACATCTCTGCTCCGAATAACTTTTCTACTATATGGATCCCAAAGCCGATAGCCAAACTCATCTCTTGGTGACCCAAGATAGATGCACTCCTTAGTCTTGGAGTCTAGCTTGGTTCGTTCATCCTTAGGTATATGAACGAATGCTCTGCACCCGAACACCTTCAAATGGTTGTAAGAGACCTTATTACCCGACCAAACTTCCTCCAGGACATTTCCTTCCAAAGGAACTGATGGTGTAAGATTTATGATGTCTACTGCGGTCTTTATAGCTTCTCCCCAAAATGACTTGGGTAGTTTGGCATGAGAAAGCATGCACCGAACTTTTTCTGTGATTGTTCGATTCATTCTCTCTGCTTGGGCTACAAACTCCTTCAAATCACCAAGAACTTGATCTTTAGATTTCAAAAGATATATCCAAACCTTCCTTGAATGGTCATCAATAAAGGTGACGAAATATGATGCACCTCCATTGGATTTTTCAGACATGGAACATACGTCTGTATGCACTTCTCACTCATATGCCCGAGTCTTCGGTGCCATATATCCATATCATCACTTGTGACATTTAGTTCCTCCTTGCAAAGCTTAGCTTGCGTTACATACAATGAACCTTCTTTTCTTCCTCGTGCCATGATCATACTCCCTTTGGTTAACTTCCATTTGCCACTACCAAAGTGACTATCCAAACCCGCATCATCAAGCTTTCCGGTTGATATGAGATTGAGTCGCATGTCGGGAACATGTCTCACATCCTTGATAACTATCTTACATCTTGTGTTTGATGTAAGGATAACATCCCCTTTTCCAACAATCTTACTTCTTCCTTGATTACCCATTTGAACATTACCAAAGTCACCACTTTGGTAGGTTGTGAAGAAGCTTCCATGAGGGGTGACGTGAAAAGAAGCAACATAATCAATGATCCATGAGCTATCATCAGAGCTAAGATTACATTCTCCAACGAGATATAGTTCTTCGCTCTGGTCTTCCACAATGGTGGTAGTCTTGTCTTCATGCTTCTTTGAAGTATTGAACCGGTCTGGTTTGATATTACCGGCTTGTTGGTCTTTCTTGAAAAACTGACATTCTGACTTCATGTGACCCACCTTGCCACAATAATAGCAGGTAACTCTTAGACGTGACTTGGATCGTCTTCGAGATTGGTCTCGACCTCTACTTTTGTTGAATACACGAGTCGCCTCCCTGCCTCGTCTATCAACAATGTTAGCTTCTGAGTAAGAACTCGAACCTCGCTCCTTCCTCCGAACTTCTTCATTAAGAAGGCTATCACTGACGGTGTCCATGGTAAGCTTTCCTTCCGGTGCTGAATTGCTTAGAGTGACGACTAGCGTGTTTCAACTCTCCGGAAGTGAACTGAGGAGTAAAAGGGCTTGCATTTCATCTTCAACCTTCATATCAACTTTGTTTAGCTGATTTACGAGCCCCTTGAAATTGTTCAAGTGCTCCATCATGCTTTGTCCATCCTTGTACTCTAATTTTACCAACCGTCGAACAAGGAGAGCTTTGTTTCGAGGTGTTTTCTTTTGAATCATAGACTCGAGCTTTGTCCATAATTCATAAGCATTTGTATAAGTAGAGACATGTTCAAAGAGAGATCGGTCAATGTACTTATGGATTACTACAACCGCCTTTCGGTTTAGAATTTCTCATGTCTTGTCATCCTTTCCTTCCGGCTTTTCCTTCATGATGATGGGTTCATGCAAATCCTTACAATAAAGGTGATCTTCCATCATCGGTTTCCAATAAGAGTAGTTCTCCGTCCTGAGTTTAAACATGTCACCTTCAATGGTAACGGTAGCCTCCATCTTGCCTTCCACGAGATGTCGATATTAGAAGTGAGCCTAGCTCTGATACCACTTGTTGGGAAAAGTGACCCAATATTCTTCGTGGGATGAAGATGGGATTTAGAGAACAAAGAAACTTAAAGAGAAGGTTTATTTCATAGATGATTCTTACAAACTTCAATGATACAAAATGAAAGGAAGTGGAGTTATTTATAACCTCCAAAGTATAAAATATCTTAAATATTTTATTTATAAATCTAGAAAAATCTACTTAAATATCTAGATATTTTTATCATAATTATCTAGATATTTCTATGAAAATATCTAGATTCTTTTTCTAAGGAGGTGTGATATTTTCTAGATGTTTTCTAGAACTTGGGCTAGGTTTGGATCAAAACATAATTAATATTGAGCTAAAGAGGGAAATCCAACAAATCTCCCCCTTCCCGACTTAGCCCAAAACCGTCGTCATGCCCGTGCCTCTCCAGCAGTCTTCAAATTTCTTGCTCGGTAATATCTTGGTCATAAAGTCTGACCAGTTTTCATCGGTGTGTACCTTGCTGAGATGAAGAAGCTTTTCTTCAAGAACTTCTCGAATCCAATGATGTCGAATGTCGATGTGCTTTGCGCGAGAGTGAAAAGTTGGATTCTTTGCTAAGTGGATAGCACTCTGGTTGTCACATAGCACATTGTACTTTTCTTGCTTTACTCCCAACTCAAGCAAGAAGTTCTTCATCCATAAGATCTCCTTGCACGCTTCAGTTGCTGCGATGTATTCTGCTTCCGTGGTGGATAAGGCAACACACGTTTGTATCTTTGATTGCCAGGAAACAGCTCCCCCTGCAAAGGTAGTCACAAATCCTGACGTTGATTTTCTTGAATCATTATCACCAGCCCAATCTGCATCGGTGTAACCTTTCAACTCAAGTTTTCCATTGCCAAAACATAGACACTTCTTCGTTGTGCCTTGTAGATAGCGTAGGATCCACTTAACTGCTTTCCAATGCTCCTTCCCTGGATTGGCTAGAAAGCGACTCATAACTCCTACTGCATAGGCAATGTCGGGTCTGGTGCATACCATAGCATACATGAGGCTGCCCTGAAGCATACGGGTAGTCATCATTTCCACTTTCTCCTTCTCACTTGTTGGACTTTGCTTCGAACTTAGTTTGAAATGTCCACCAAGTGGAGTGTTCACCGGCTTTGCTTTGTGCATGTTGAATCTCTCTAGCACCTTTTCAATATATCTTTCTTGGGACAGCCATAAAAGCTTCTTGGATCTATCCCGAGTAATCTTCATTCCAAGAATTTGTCTCGCTTGCCCCAAATCTTTCATTGCAAAAGACTTCCCCAAATCTTTCTTCAATGCGGCTATCTTGTTACGATCTTGGCCAACAACCAGCATGTCATCAACATAGAGCAATAATATAAGAAAGTCACCGCTGTCATACCTCTTTATGAAAACGCAATGGTCATTATTAGTTTTCTTGAAGTTATGATCCACCATGAAAAAATCAAACTTCTTGTACCATTGTCTTGGGGCTTGTTTGAGGCCATAAAGACTCTTCTGTTTCATCACGGCCTTGTTGCGCCGTATTTAGCTAAGATGGTGTCTAGTGTAGTTAAACGGTTCAAGGATCAGGATTCTGTTGTGAGAGATGTTGTGTATTGAAACAATGGGTGTTTTGGCTTCTAAGATGAGCTGCTATGAAGACCAGAGTTTTGGTGTTTTTGTTTCATTGGTGAAACCGCTTTTTGTTATGAGTACATTCCAATGGAAGATAAGGTAGATTGTTATATTACTGACGTTGTGAATGAAAATGACGATATAAAGTCTATTACAGTTTCGTTAAACAGTTTCCTAGTGTGTGGTACGTTGAATCCAGCCATAACAAGGAAGCAGTTTGCAGCTGAAGAGACTTATTCTAAGGAGCAGAAATTCTCAACCAAAGAGAAGAACCGTGCAAGCACTGACTCCACTGTAACAGTGTCAAGCTCTGAAATCAATCATGATTTCTGTGCTCAGATTGCAAATGAAATGGCTTCTGTACGTAAACAGCTCTCAGATATCGAGAATAAACAGTTACAACTGATAGATCAGCGAATTATCTGTCGCAATCTATTTTCTTTACCCTAATTTGCAGACTATTAGATGTTTCAGTCAATCTTTGTGTCTTCAAGATGCAAGTTCTCAAAAACTCAGCATGATTCCTTAAAAATACACAGTGAGTGCAAACTAAAATGTCGCTTTACTTCTGTTGTTATAGGTCTTTTCAACAGGAATAATGAACAACTTTTCTGCTCTTCAATCCAAGGTGGTAAGCTTAGAATATGCAGTGGAGGGGATATCTCAAAACTTTGCTTTGCATTCAGATATATCAAACTCCAATTTTATGAAGCCAAACCAAGGTAGTACTGTCTCACCGAGGCTCTCTAGTTGCACTTCGAGAAACTCAACGGATATCCGCAATCGGCCATCTACATTATCATCTTCTAAGTACTCAATGACACGAGAGAAAAAAACATATGGAAGAAGCAGACTAAATGAGCCACAAGGTATAGAAAAGACGCGAAGTAATGCTTTTGAGGAGACTGGTCAACAACATACAAAGGAAGACATCTGGAACAACATTGGACATGGAAGACGAACACTGAGCCAGACCCGGTAAAGTTCTGAAAGCGTAACAAAGCATTACGCAGAGGTGAAGAGTGGAACAGGTGGTTCATGTGAAGCTGTGGTTGAATCAGAGTATCTAGAAGTGATTTCTGGTGGTGATGAGCTAGCACTTGTTGAGCTTCTTGACAGAACCGGCCCCGTGCTGGAAAGTTTGTCGCCAAACACCGTGAATGAGCTTCTGAGTATACTTCTCTCATACCTCCTCAAAAGAAGATTCATGAATTCAATACTTATTTTAGTATAGTACGGTTAAGGGCTCTGGAATGTCCGGTTTATTATATCTTGCTTATGTTGTAAACCAGTCGGTTATTGTTGGTTTAGTTGAGTTACACATCTATATACAATCACTGTAACAAACTTGATCATTAATGAGAATCTGAGTTTACATCAAGAACACTAAAATGGTATCAGAGCCAGGTTTGTTTTACCCTACCGACTGTAAGTTTGATCTCAGAGGTTTTTCAGATGCTGATTGGGCTGCTTGTAAAGATACTTGACGATCAGTCAGTGGAATTTGTATGTTCATTGGTGACTCCTTAGTCTCTTGGCGTTATAAGAAGCAAGACACGATCTCTTGTAGCACAGCTGAAGCGGAGTTCCGTGCGATGGCACTGGCTACAAAGGAAATGACCTGGTTAGCTC
Source organism: Moricandia arvensis (assembly GCA_905132765.1). Taxonomy (NCBI): domain Eukaryota; kingdom Viridiplantae; phylum Streptophyta; class Magnoliopsida; order Brassicales; family Brassicaceae; genus Moricandia; species Moricandia arvensis. The sequence goes on from CAJHQP010001825.1 coordinate 69,049, forward strand.
GTTTATTAAATGAGTTTCGAGTTCCTTTTCACCTTACGGCTTATCTCTACTGTGATAACACATCTGCCATTCACATTGCTAACAATTCTGTTTTTCATGAGAGAACTAAATGGATAGAGCTGGATTGCTACAAAACTCGTGAAGCTATTGAGAGTGGGTTTCTCAAAACGATGTATGTGAAAACGGGAAACCAACTGGCGGATACTTTGACCAAGGCATTACATCTGGCACCTTTTCGAGATCTCATTAGCAAGATGGGAATGAACAATATCTTCATACCTCCATCTTGAGGGTGGCTTTTAGTATAGTACGGTTAAGGGCTCTGGAATGTCCGGTTTATTATATCTTACTTATGTTGTAAACCAGTCGGTTATTGTTGGTTTAGTTGAGTTACACATGTATATACAATCACTGTAACAAACTTGATCATTAATGAGAATCTGAGTTTACATCAAGAATACTAAAAACTTCCTTGGTTGCATCAGGCAAGTTTGTTGGACTTGAAATCATGCTACTAATATTACTGTAAATGTTACTGAAATACGCTGTTTTTCTCTTCTAATAGGTCGCTGACTTGAGCATTACAAATGGAGCTAATTATCTGATTCCTTCAGCAAGAAAGAGAGCTCAAGTGTTGTCTGCAATTCAGGAGACCTCATGCATTGGCTTTGCAAATCTTGCAGAGAGAAGAGCAGTTACTCAATTAGCAATGAAGTTGCGCAAACTATGGGGTAAGCTAAAATCTTTCCTTGTACTAGTACTTACTTGGTCTTAGAATCATGCAACTTTGATCTCTATAACTGTTACATTGTAAAATCTTCATATTGATCAAAAGTCCCATCATCTTTGGTTCTGTTGCAGTAATTAAAAAGTCTTTTACTTCAAATTAAAGTCTTACTTTTGTGTTTTCTTTTTTGACAGGAAAATGCTCATGATCATTAGGTGTGCTGAAGCAGACAAGACACTGACAGTGTGAGAGAGAAATTTACAAAAAAAATCCTACGGTGAAACTTGAATTTTTAATTTCTTTGGTATCTGCAAAACTTGTGTTCATGAGGTGATTGAGCTCTCATTGTTCTTAGATTCCATTCCCGTTGTGGGAATTCAGAAGTGTTCTTTAGTTTTTGTTGTTGTTGGTTTCTGGTTGATGATTTGATTCGTGTAGTGTAAAGAGTCTTTGGTTTCTGCCAAACTGGTGTTCATGAGGCGATTATGAAGTGCTCATTGTTCTTGATTTTATGTTCTTTGCTTACCTCTCCATACTCTCTGGAATATGGGTGCATGATCTGGTTGTTGTTTCACTACTCCGTATGAATAATCATGTCGTATAATTTTGAAGTAGGTGTGACAACATAATAACGCAGTGTGTTTCTCTTTGAGTCATTTCTCTACTATCGTAAATACTTTAAAAACTTCAGATTGTAAATGACTTTTGCATAGTTTCCTCTTTGATGTCTACTTGTCTAGTACTACTGGTTTTAACGTGTAAGCTATTCAGTTTGCAAAATTTTTAATCAGCGTTTTTTTTCTTTTTGGTGAGAATTAGTAATTAAATACTAATTTATAGTTTTGAGGTGAGAAGTAGAAACTCATCAGTAGGCATTTGACTCTCGGAGAGCAGAATTAAGACCATCTCCAACAATAGATCTACCAAAAGAGATCTAAATCAATTTTTAAGTGAAAATAATGACACTAAAATTTTAGATACTTTTTAAATTTTAACACTTCTAATGGTAGAACCCATGAAAAGTTCTAAATTTCAAAAAAATTGAAAAAGTTGTAAAAATAGATTACTTGCATCACACTCCATAATTATTGAATTACATAAAATTTAAATAACTTGACATAAAAACATATAACATAGATTGAGAAATCATATATAAAACTAAATCAAGCAATAAAGCAACTACCAACAAGTTAGAACCAACTCCAAATACATCTACAATTAGAACCAACTCCAAATACATCTACAATTAGAACCAACTCTAACTATTTTTAATGTTTTTGATTTAATTAAAACCCTATTATTACATAGATACCCACTTAGATATGGGTTTAGATACCCTTTGGAGTTGGTCTAATGGGAGTTCTTAATTTGGAGTTCTTAATTTATGATTTGACACTTTTTTAATCATTTTTTTTTTTCACTTTCCACCTAAAAACCAGTTCTTACCATGTTTATCAGCGTCTCTTAGAATGAGGTTCTTAACTTAATTTGACATTCTTTTTTTTTTAATTTTTTTTTGTTAAGAGACGGTTCTTAAGACTCTTATTTAAGAGATGTCTCTTAGGTTTTCTTAGTTAAAAGTTAAGAAACGTATTTTAGAAAAGTTAAAAACCTCTGCTAAGAGACGCCCAATAAACCTGCCCTTATATCTCTTATTTAAGAGTCGGTTCTTAACGATTCTTACCTTTTCTTACTTAAAATTTAAGAACCGTTTCTTAACCGAAGTTAAGAACCCCATAATAAGAACCCAGGTTAATCATGGTCTCAAGTAGAGATGTTACCAAAGAGAGTGCTGGATAATAATATTGTAAGCTTACAAGACACTATCCAATTATTAGATTATTTTAAATAAATGATATGGTTGAATGGTTCCCCTATCTTTGATAGGGAATTTTGATTATATAACAAAAAAATATTTTAAGTATTGTTCTCTTTCTTTTAAATATTATTCTCTTTTTTTTTATTATCTCTCTCTACCTTTTTATTACAAATCTAATATTTTTTTCCAATATATTCATTAAGCAAATTAACCCATCTTTGATATGATGAGCGCAGAGATGATTCTCCGCATAGACAATTGAAACATTAAGCGTATGAGAACCAAAAACGAAATGAAATTGACTTTTGCCGTGGTAAGCACGACTGGCTGAGGCATGACCCTTTTGTCTTCTTTTTCTTTCTTTTAAATCTCTAATCGCACTTATCGCCTGTTCTGATCCGTCCGATCTTCTCCAATCACTTTGCCTGCACGTTATCTCATTACCATGTTTTAGAAAAATAGAACAGAGAGATGTGATTGGCAGCTGAATTTCTGGTTACACTTATTTTTTAGTTTGGTAAGACTACTCATCTCCTATTCGTTTTCGACACATGTTATTTTGTGTCAAGATTCGTAACTAATCTTCTAGTTCTGTAAATTCATCATTCTCATTATTATTTTGCATTGCAATAAACAACACGATTTTATTCTTCCCATCGTACTTTTTGTAAAATCTAATCATGCTTTTGTTATCCCTTGTTTTGGTCTTTGCTAACTTTTCTTAACTAAACTTAACTTTTGTTTTTCGTTTGTTATTTTATGATTTTGCTAAATTTTATAACATTCTGTCAAAAGGTATCAAAATTATATTTGCAATACAAAATTAAAAAGTGATACTGTCTTATTTATTGAAATCTTTCACCTTTGTGTTTGATAATTTTGGAATAATGTTTTAAAAACTCGGTGATTTTATTTGTTGTTTTTCTGTAAAACAAAAAGGAAAACACAAAGGTATAAAATTTCACAATACATAGTCATACCATACCGTAGCAAATCCGAGTAATATCATAACGAAAACAAGTATAAATGTATGCTGTTTGCCACACACTAATTTCTCTAATCACATTAACAATCATCAAAATAAAAATAAAAAGGTGAGACCCATGTTTACAATTTCTTTATCCTAAATTAAACTGAAGAGTTGTGTTAGTGATTGTCATGGTGGACGGTGGTTTTACATTGCTATTCCCTTTCTTTTATGAAAACTAAGTTTTTTTACCGAGCTGTGTATTTTAAAATTTATTAATTTATAATCATATTATATAAGTTTTTTGTTTGAGTATTTATTTCACATAAATAATTATTAGTTGTACTTAAGAAATAAATTTAAACTAAACAATTCGAATTTTTATTTGTTTCTTCCATTAAATTTAGAAGATGATTTTTTAAGTCTACAATATTATAAAATAGTAACAGAAAATATGTTTTAATAGTTAACACACTAAAGAAGAATAATATAGTTTGTTATTATTTTTTATCTCCGGACTTCATATATGAGACAATATATTTTTTGTATTTTTTACTTCATTGAAATTTTGAATATTCTCTATATTTGTTGAATTTGAATCTTCTTAACCATGTCATAACCGTTAATAATTTCACTGCATTATCTTGTATGTATATGATTAATTAATGTAATTATTTACTTGTTCAACTATTTTGCAAATTTTCATTTATTTAAAACTCTTTGTTTGAAAATATTATATATGCACTTAAATTAATTAATAAAATACTTTAGTATAATAAATAATTTAAAAATATATAAATTGTAAAAATATATATATTATATGATATAAACCAAAAAAAAAGTTAAGAGAATTCCATAACGATAGAGTTTGGACTGGGTTGGGTCAGACCTCCACAAGAGGATCCAGACCGTCCAGACTTTTATTTATGTAATGATATTACAAAACTATTAAAGATAATAAGCTAAATCCAAATAAACAACGGAAAATCCGTTGTATATCTATTAGCATTATTCAAGTACTGAATATGAAAGAAACAGCGAGAAATTATTTAGTAGAGGGTCTCGCTGTTGAAAGGGCCAGGTTCAGGTGCTTGTATACTTGGGAATGGCGAAATCAAGTTCTGGCCAACCTTTGGAAGACAATCTCAGTTTCTCTACCACCGATTGTGGTTTTAGCTTTGATTTGGCCCTTGGAGATTATCTCACCCGAAAAGTCATAACCTTCCCAGCGGCCTGTCGGGCCGACACCCTTGTAGCTGGACAATCGGAACCGTGTGGGTGTGCCGGAGATCAATTTAATACGACCATACGTGGCTTCAGGTACATTGTTTTTGCCATAGTCGCTTGTAGTCCATTTCCACGAGAAGGTGACTGGTGCCCCGTCGTACAATCCGTGCGGAATATCAAGCCAGATCTTCTCGCCGTTTGGAGCATATCTGGGGTCAGTGAGCGTACCAATGAACACAGCACGGTGAAAGTGGTGCACACCCTTGGCTTTGCCTCCGAAGACTTGACTCACGAACTTACCCTCTAAGGACTCGGCAATGAGTACATGATCCAGCTTTTTGGGGATGTCGTCCTTACGCTCGTGATGGTAGATCTCAAACAGTTTGTCGGTGAACGACTCGGCCATGGTGTGTATAAGGGCGACTTCGGTGGGCTCGGCGATTTCGCTTAAGAGAACGACATCGCGGACGGAGCTCTCGAGGAAGTTGCCGACGGACTGCCAATATCGCGACCAATACCTCGCACTATATGCGATACCTGCTCGTTTTAGAGAGTATACGGTGCCGACCAGTGGGATATACTCGACTATGGAGTATGCGACCTCTTCCAGTTGGGTGAACCACTCAGACATGGCGGTAACTGGATGATGATGTGGGAAAACTTCTACTTAGGGGATCTCCTTTTAAAGGCCAAGAAGGTGATGAGCTGGTGAAGGCTTTGCAATATATTTTTCTATAATAAATAAATAAAATATAAAAGGAACCACGTTTCTCCATCTTTCATGAATGGATATGAATAAAAGAAAAGAAAATCTAAAAACTGCGGCAGCTGTCACGCCAGCTGGAATTTATTAGGTACTAGGGCGGGATTTAATATTTTGACCAAAAAACTTTGATATTTGTTTGTAATTGTATTGGGGCATGTTATTGTCTGCTTCAGAACAGTATTTGAATGATTAGTGGGGTTTATGGTATGTTTCTGTTTTAAGTGCCCTTTTAGATCGCGTTATAAGTTTAACGTTCGAGTCTTTTGCAGTTGAAGAAAGGTTCTCTACATACCTTATTATAAAGTTGAGGCTATTTAAGTTAAATTGGAGTGGGGTTTGTCAATATAGTTGTGGAGTTCTGTTTGTGGACCTTTGGCGTTATTTGGATTTGCAGGGACATTAGTTCCAATGACCCGGCGTTTAAGTTCAAGTGTGGCAGTATCATGAAGTGTGAAAGTTTGGTAGTTACATTCTACGAACTGATGTTTAATGCTTCATGTATGAGTCTTGGTCCTCCATTTTGACAGCCTCATTGTTACAGGAGATAGCAGCTCCAACTCTGGCTTACCTAAATGTGCAACTCAATATTTTTTTTGTAATTTCGGATGGAATCAGGCTCATGTAGCCACTATCGCCCAAATAGTTGGGAGGTTGATACATGTTCCCTTTATCTATAGTCAAACTTGTAGGTGACAGTCTACGCACCACAACTTCTCCACCTAAAACAGTGCAGTGTAGAAATTTCTACACGTCTCACTGCGCTTGTGTGCTGTGTAGAAATGTTCCCAGCGCTGGTCATCAAACTGTGATATTGGAATTCGATCAGACAATTTTCATGGAATGTACTGCAGAAAAAAGTTTCTCTTAATAAAACTGTAGATATATCATCATCACTTCTAACATTATGAAAATAAATGCCATTGTTTTCAAAACTCAAGAGTCATAAATACAAATATGAAATAGTATGAAAGAAAGAAAGATTGCAGAAAGCACATGTGCCAACCTTTTTTTTAACGTCAGTTACCGTACACACCTGCCCGTTATAATTTTTGGGTGAAGTAGGCCTCACTTGGCCTTCAAAGACAGCCCGATCTAATTTTTTGTGAAGTAGGCCTCACTTAGCCTTCAAAGACGCTGAAGCAGACTGTTGTATATAGACCTGCGTTTAAGTGTGGATTCAGATAGGTCCTTAGGAAGATATTAACCTTCACGTAAGGCTATTTAAGCACCTAAGTGGCTGATACACGTGTTGGGTACCTTTTCATTCCATGTTAGCATAATGTACAGAGTTGTATAGGCATGGTCATTGCAAGTTGTCTCGATAAGACACACTTCCCCTAAGAGACAATAATGTGAGAAACTTTTGGAGAGGTGTTAATTAATTTAAGAAAACAGGGGAATAAAGAGATCTACCTTACAGCTCGGAATTTCTATTTGCTAGGCCCATCGGTTGATAAGATACTTGTCTCCAAAGGAAATCTGACTCAGGAGATTAATGAGAAAGGGTAGAATAAGTTGTGTTGGTCTCAAACCCCTTATCAACATTATCCTGACATTCAAACTTGTAGTGAGCAGTCAGATCCTCTCTTACTAACAACACACAACGCATGACAAACAACAGGTGAGCAAGAAGATGCTTGAGTTTATCATGTTAATACGCCGTGGAAGCCATTGTTGCAGATTTTGCAGGTCTGAGCGAGAAATTATGGAAGATGAAGACGTTTGCATTTGTAGAATAGGGAAATGGATGCTTTGATGCCCACGAAAAAAAACAGAAGATGGTCTTGAGAGGACGAAAGCTAACCTTTTTATATCCGCCTCGCAAAAGATAACCTCACATTGAAATATAGATCGTGGCTAAAGGAGTTAAGAAGATGTTTAATGAGATGAATCTGTAAGTGGGTTCGTTTTGATTGTTGGTAAAGGAGATCAAAGGACGCGATCAAGACTCTACGAACAGTAACATCACGCCGACTTCAGCAAATCAATCGCTTTAATGGCGGAGATAAAAAGAACGGGAAGAAACCTAGAATTCGCTTCAAAACGTTCATCTTGCTCACTCTATTGGGTTGTGTTCTTAGATTCAAGAATAAAGCCCAAATGAAAAACGTAACCCAAATCAAACACATTACCTTTAATGAAACGATGAGTTTTAGTCAGAGAGGACACATGTCACGTTGAAATTGAACTAAATTACAGGGACTCCATGAATGATTATACCAATTGGAGCTCAAACGAAGAACCCTAATAATGAAGGGTCGCCATTGTTGAAGAAGGCGAAAGAGAAAATGGGCTAAGCTTTTGTTTATTTATTTAGCCAAATTTCATTCCAAGCCCATTAATTTAGAACTCTTAAAAGCCTAACAACAACACAAACGGAGAAAACAATAAACTGACGGACACGTGTCACCATCTCCTCTCACTATTTGATGAGATGGCACTGCCAGAAGGGAGAAAACTGTTTTTTATATAGATAGATAGATGCACGTTTTCTCCATTTGGATACGAATATTCTACGGGAGATGCCTTCAATGAAAATATCATACATACTTCAATAATATAAAAATGTCATAAATGCCTATTGATAAATATGTAGTATATCAGAAATACAAAGGTGATTATATATAAAATGGCCTTTAATTATAGATAAATTTAGGTATCTAACACTCTGTGTATCCTAAATTAGTTCTTTGATAAATACTATGCTCATACGGAGTTGTCTAAATTTTGAACATAATTACCCATATTTAGATAAGACATTATTACTTAATTTTTTAAATATTTATTATTTAAATCTTATATATTAAAACATAAGTCATGACTTCACTCCATGTCTGATTCTTTTTAATTTGGACCATCACTTAGAAAATTTATTAAATCTATTTTATTAAAATTAATAATATATGGAATCTCCTAAATACTTTAATCATAATATCTTTGGGCACACGATCTATTTCCCCCTGAAAAGTATCATATATCACTATATACACACAGACTTTTGACCCGTTCTGGTTCCCTCCAATTAGAAAGTTCGAATCTTATATCCCCCCCAATACTGAAGTTCATACTCTCTTTCTCTATAACGTCGAAGTTATACACCGAAACACACATTCACTTAGACTAAAGCTGGTTTACTGTTATGCTTTAAACAATAATCCAGTGTTGCCCAACCGTAACCGTGATTAAACCGTAATTTTCCATTTAAGATCCGATTAGAACCCGATTATAACCCAAGTCGTGGTGGTTTAACCCGAAAACAAAAAATCCCTAAATCCCCAGCGAAACTAACCCTATATCAAAAAAAAAGAGACGACAGTGATTTCTCCCAAAAATCGAAGGTTCTAATGGAGAAGCTAAGTTGATTGTTGCTGGAAACAATGGAGGATGTCTGTGAAAACTCGATTCCTTCACTTAGAGATGAATCCGAAGACGAAGAAGAGATAGAGAGAGATACTTTCCAAATTGAAGAAGAAGTAACTAGATTCATCGACGAACCTCCTATCCGGCATAACATCTATCCTGAAAGCGAGACAGATAGTGATGCAGATGAGGACAATGATGATGATGAAGAGCAGCAAATCAAGCGACAGAAAACAAGAGAAACTCATCGTGTTAGAAGAGGTGATGGGAATCTGTTCGAGGGGCAAGTATTCTTCAATGGAGTTGCATTTAAAGAGGCGGTACTGGATTATGCCCATGTTAGATACCATTGCACGTCTTGCAATGGTGCGTATTGCTACCAGAGATGTGAAGGCTCAGCAACACAAAAGCAAATGCACACCTTATGTGACTAATATACTAGCTCTAGAGCACGAAGAGGCAACAAAATGTACGGTTTATAGAAGCACAAATTGTATGTGATTAGTGTGTTGAAATAAATGATAAAGGGAGATACCAGAAGGCTTTTGGAGCATTTTGGAGAAGTTTGGAAGTTTGGGTCGACCGTACCATACAGACAGTACGGACGGTACGGCCGCGGGTCGACCATGGATCGACCATGGGTCGACCAGACCAAAACTTACCAATGTTATTCGGTAACTTCAGAAAGTTACCTCTGGTCGCATGACATCCGTTGGGAAGGATAAGAGACGCGCCTATGACAGCCTGTCAGTTGCTGGAAAGGAGAAAGGATATTCGCCTTTGATCCTTTATGCCACACACATGTGGCTGTCCTTATTGGCTGGATTTGAACTAGGCGCGCCTAGACCCTTGACTTCACATGCTTGCTTCTGAAAACCCTTGCATCTCTTCTTCTATTTATTGTAATCCTTTGCCATTAATGAAAGCAACAATTTTAGTCTCTTATTCTCTCTAAATGTTCATCATGATTGTGAATTAAATCTCTTTAATCTGTCTTAATCTCTTTTATTCTTATATAATCTCTGCAAATACTATCTCTATTCTCCAAAAATTATATGGTATCAGAGCCAGGTTGCTCAATTATGGGTTCTAAACTCGTGTGTTCTTCAGCTTTTTCAAGATCCAATCTTTTTGTGCAATCTGATTCAAGACAGTCTAGATGGAAGGGAACAAGACTCTGGTGGTTCCTGTTGTGTTGAAAGGTAGTGGAAACTACCTGTTATGGTCCAGATTAGTGAAGACCACAGTTGGGAGCAAGGGTTTATGGAGTCACATCTCAGATGGAGCTCCAAAACCAGTTCCTAAAGAAGGAGAAGGTGGAACAGAGCTGGCTTTAGTTGACAAAGAGAAGTAGGCTGATAAGAGTTTTTAGTCCTCAGAGCAAATCAATGTAGTATTTAAGATTGTCGAACCACATGGAACTAATGATCTATAACACTAAGAATACACAAAATTTCTTAATCCAAGCAAATAGATGATGAATGATTTGTAACAAGCTAAACTCCTAGAATTATAAACAAAGTGATCTCAAATTCAAACAAGAAATAAGTGCAAGAATCAAACTTTCAATCAATAGTTAAGGATAGATCCATGGGCAAGATAATCGATATTGGGTAATCAAGATTCAATCTAGGATGCTCATACAAAACAATCAACAAGTCTATAGGTCTAGAGCTCATTCAAATAGATTAATCCACTCTCGTGACAATAATCCCTATGCTAATCATGCATTAAACATCAACTCTCGTTGGCCTAAAACATTCAAGCATGCATAAATAACAAGTCTACTAACCATTTAACATTTCTAACATCAATTCTCATTGGCTAGACATGTAAAAGACAATATTTGGTTGGTTCAAGCATTTCATCGAACACCTTTCGGGCGTGAAACAACTTATGATCTAGATTAGATTTCTCAACCTTAATCTAGCACTAAGATCACCTAATAAATCATAGAAAAATATTAATTAAGCAAGAATCATCCTAAATATCCACCTAATCACCTTAATCTACTTAACCCATAGATCACAAGTGTCTACTCAATAAACTCTATGAAAACCCATAAATCTATGTGAGATTCAAGGCTAATCATCTTAATGAGCAAGAGAAACACAAATAAGAATGAAGTACTTCCTTAAAATGATCTAAAGATTCAAGCTTTTACAATGAAAAATAAGTTCTTGAGAGAAAAATGAGCTATCTCTAGGGTTTTGAGGGTCTAAATCTATTTATAGAAGGTAAAACTCGAGCTGGTTTCATCCCAAAAACCAAGATTAAACCAGAATAAACCAAAATCAATTTGTTAAAAACAATTGGCCGCGCCCTTCTTTTGCCGCGGTGGTGCCCATGGCAGTTCTTCTTTTGGCCGCGGCCTGCGTATGCCGCGGCGTCACCAGTGGCGAATTCCTGTCCATTTCGTCGACCAACGGCCGCGCCCTCCGTATGCCGCGGCCTTGTCCGCGGCGTTGCACTGCCCGACCTTGTCGTATGATGGCCGCGACCAGCCTTCACCCGCGGCACTCATCTTCTCGCTGCGGCCTCCGTATGCCGCGGCGTTACTTCGACAGCACCCCATTTTTCATCATTTTGAATGTTTCATGACTCTTTTGGCTCCAAAACTTCACTTGCACTTCTTCAAACCTGAAAATATGCAAATGCAATGCAGTGCAACCTATATGAACCTAAATACTAGTGCAAATGATCAATTTATACACAAAATACAAGATTAAAACCATGAATTATGCAAGATAGCAACTCCCCCAAACTTGCTCCTTACTTGTCCACAAGTAAACTTTCAAGAACAAGATAAGAAAATATCTAAAAATGAGAGCTTGTAAATAAAAGAAACACTTTCTAACCTTCAACATGATATCCTAAAAGACCCATAGCAAATAGCATGAACAGTCTTTTCTATTAAACTCTAGCTTCTCAAGGCCTATCTTAACTCTAATATCTCTATAAAAGTTACTCACTCATCAATCAACAAGTCTCTTAACCAACTCTCACATTCATTCAAACAAGCATATAAGGTGAATTCTTGCAAATGGGAACTTGATCTCAATCATTTGGTTTGGTGAGTGAAAATGGAGAAGGTTTCAAATACATCTTTTAAAGTGACTCAAAAATAGGAACTTGATCATTATGCAAAATTTATCTAAGATAAAGAGCAATTCATGCATACATAGATTGGTTCTCATCATACTACCCTTTCCTAAGTGATTCCAAGTTCTACCCTTCTTCTTCTTTATCCCAAAACCCAAAAACAACACCCATTTCATCTCTCACCCAATGAACACGCTCTTTTTCTTTGACTTACCCAGCTAAGGACTTTTTATCTTTAAAGACACTTGGCTCTCTCCTTTTTTTTTCTCCACTCTCTTACTGTTTCTATCTTTTCTTTTCGTTTCTTTTGGGGATCTATTTGACTTATCTAGAGCCTTTCTTTTCTTATTTTCTTGTCCCTAGGGGTTTCTTTTCTTATATCACTCTTTTGTTCAATCCTTTCTCTCTTCTCCCAAACCCAAGATTTTAAGCTTTAAAGCACACAAATCCAACGACCATCCTAAATGCTAGCTCAAATGAAGTCCTAATGCTAGCAAAAGATGAGAACAAGCCTATGTCGCTCTTTATACTCTCAAGATTTTGCGCATGACAAGCTATCAATAAGAGGCCTCACACAAGCAAATCAATGATGGTTTCAAATAATGGTATGGGTGATGGGTATGGAGGTGCCATTTGAGTTAACAAGAGGGTAATGAATGGAGTAAGATAACCCAAATGTGTATGAGATCCATGACTAAGTATGCAAGTGCCCATATGCAAGAGAAATTAAGTTCATTAAGCTCAAGTAGTTTGGAGTTGGTTTCAAGAACAAGTCAATATCAAGCTCACAACAAGTTTCAAGTAGAGTCTTCAAGGTTTGAAGCATACAAGATTTTCAATAGATGTTTAAGCTACTTGATATGTTTAGCTAGGGTATCATGTTGAGTTCTAGACATATGCTCTTTGCAAGGAAATTAAAACACAGCTCCCTATGCATATGGATGCAACCTAAATGCTTCTAGACTCAATTCTAAAGATGCAAATAAAACAAAATATGAATCTAAATGCTTGTTTTGATGTTTTCGAAAATTTTCAAATTTTTAGGTTTTTCTATGCAAATAAGTATGTACAATGCAATGCATGAGATGCATGACAATTAAACAAGACAGAAAACAAGGTGAGATAGTATACTCTCCCCCAAACTTACTTCACACAGTCCCTTGTGTGAGAGTAAATTTGAAAGAGAGATCAAAGGAAAAATAAAACATGATGAACTAAGTATTGACAAAGGTAGAATGCACTTACTTGAAGTTGGCCTTGATGAAAGGAGGGAATGAGGAGGGAGAGCTTGTTGTGACCTTGGCCATTTTGTCTTCACCTCTTGGAAGATTTAGAATTCCCCAAACTTGTCCCTAAACTTATTCAAACATACTAAAGCAAGATAAAATATAAAGAGAAATATATACAAAGGATAAACATGGGAATGCCTCCCAAGTGCGCTTGTTTTAAGTCTCTAGCTTGACTTTGTGTGCTTGTTAGTCATAAGTATCAAAAGGTTGAGCCAATGCACCTTTGATCCTTCTCCTACAAGTACAAGAAACAAAGTATGCAAAGAAGCACACTACTGTCCAAAGAAAATAGACAGATTTTTCATCAAAGAGCTTCACTAAAGATGTAGCATGAATTATGAAATGCTCTTTGAGGTTCAGATGGTCATGAGAATCAAATGCATTTGGTGAAAACACAAAGTCAACTATAGGCTCAAATGATGTTTTAACAAAGTAGTCAACTTTATCTTCATCAATCAAATAAAACACAATGTTCTCATTCTCATGATTGTTTTGGACAAGGGGGTTTTCTATCTCAAGCAATAGCTTATCCACATCAAGTTCATCCCCTAATTCAGCTAGCTCAAGAAGAAGTCTAGATTCATCAAGCATCAAAAAGTCAGTTTCGAGATCAATTAAAGCACAAAGATAGTTCTTGTCAAAACAAACTTCAAAAAAATCTCTAACAATCTTTTCTACTCTCAAGTCATCTTGTTTTCTAGTCTCACATATCAGATCAAGACATTCATTTAAAAGCACCAGAGAATCAAGATTAGGGGCAATGTTCTCACCACAAGGCAAGCAAATTTCCTCAAGTTGAAGTTTTAAAGTAGAAATGCTTGTACCTTCCAGCTGGAGTGGTGGAACCCAATACATTACCTCATTAAGGGCACAAGCAGCATCAAACTCATCTTGAGTAACTTCCCTTCCTTCAAACTCTGCCCTATCTCTAATGAGGTGTATCCGGACCATTTGTGCTAGGTGTCTCATTGGCTTGCTCCAATACTCTTTCATTCTCTTAAGCCGATGTAACTCCACTCTTTGGTCTGGTGTGAGTATGCATATATCAAAGGGTGGTGGCTCCACATATGGCTGATCTTAAATGTGATCTTCAAATATGTCTTCCTCTTCTTGTGGCTTCTCAAAGTAGCTTGAAGCCATCTCTGTGAATAATAAAAACTAGAATAAAAAGGTTAGTAACTATACAAAACAAAACAAAGCATAAGAAAATAAAGCTTAATCTCAAGAAAGTTTAAAATCCTAATGACAAATCTACTTAGTTCCCCGGCAACGGCGCCAAATTTGATAAGGGGTTTTAGTCCTCAGAGCAAATCAATGTAGTATTTAAGATTGTCGAACCACATGGAACTAATGATCTATAACACTAAGAATACACAAACTTTCTTAATCCAAGCAAATAGAAGATGAATGATTTGTAACAAGCTAAACTCCTAGAATTATAAACAAAGTGATCTCAAATTCAAACAAGAAATAAGTGCAAAAATCAAACTTTCAATCAATAGTTAAGGATAGATCCATGGGCAAGATAATCGATATTGGGTGATCAAGATTCAATCTAGGATGCTCATACAAAACAATCAACAAGTCTATAGGTCTAGAGCTCATTTAAATAGATTAATCCACTCTCGTGACAATAATCCCTATGCTAATCATGCATTAAACATCAACTCTCGTTGGCCTAAAACATTCAAGCATGCATAAATAACAAGTCTACTAACCATTTAACATTTCTAACATCAATTCTCATTGGTTAGACATATAAAAGACAATATTAGGTTGGTTCAAGCATTTCATCGAACACCTTTCGGGCGTGAAACAAATTATGATCTAGATGAGATTTCTCAACCTTAATCTAGCACTAAGATCACCTAATAAATCATAGAACAATATTAATTAAGCAAGAATCATCCTAAATATCCACCTAATCACCTTAATCTACTTAACCCATAGATCACAAGTGTCTACTCAATAAACTCTATGAAAACCCTTAAATCTATGTGAGATTCAAGGCTAATCATCTTAATGAGCAAGAGAAACACAAATAAGAATGAAGTACTTCCTTAAAATGATCTAAAGATTCAAGCTTTTACAATGAAAAATAAGTTCTTGAGAGAAAAATGAGTTATCCTTAGGGTTTTGAGGGTCTAAATCTATTTATAGAAGGTAAAACTCGAGCTGGTTTCATCCCAAAAACCAAGATTAAACCAGAATAAACCAAAATCAAATTGTTAAAAACAACTGGCCGCGCCCTTCTTTTGCCGCGGTGGTGCCCGTGGAAGTTCTTCTTTTGGCTGCGGCCTGCGTATGCCGCGGCGTCACCAGTGGCGAATTCCTGTCCATTTCGTCGACCAACGGCCGCGCCCTCCGTATGCCGCGGCCTTGTCCGCAGCATTGCACTGCCCGACCTTGTCGTATGATGGCCGCGACCAGCCTTCACCCGCGGCAAGATGCCCGCGGCACTCATCTTCTCGCCGCGGCCTCCGTATGCCGCGGCGTGCTCGCGGCGTTACTTCGACAGCACCCCATTTTTCATCATTTTGAATGTTTCATGACTCTTTTGGCTCCAAAACTTCACTTGCACTTCTTTAAACCTGAAAATATGCAAATGCAATGCAATGCAACCTATATGAATCTAAACATTAGTGCAAATGATCAATTTATACACAAAATACAAGATTAAAACCATGAATTATGCAAGATATCATAGGCGCAGGAAGATCTGATGGTTCTTGCTGTCATTCAAAGATCTCTTGAAGCTTCAATCTTGGAAGCATACAGCTACTGTAAGACGCCAAAGGACCTGTGGGAGACTCTCCAAAAGGTCTATGGGAACACCTTCAATCTGAGCAGAGTGTTTAAGCTGAAGAGATCTATCAATACACTCTTACAGGAAGAGGTTGAGTTCACCAAACATCTTGGGAAGTTCAGAGCCTTATGGTCTGAACTGGAAATGCTAAGGCCAAACACTACTGATCAGGAGATCTCATGGAGAGGTGTGAATAAGATCAGGTCTTTGGTCTGTTGCTGACTCTGAATCCTGCCTTTAATGACCTGATTAAGCACATCCCGAGGTCCTCTAAGTTGCCATCTATGGAGGAGGTGTGTGCTCAGATTCAAAAGGAGGAAAGGTCACTTGGTCTGTTTAGAGGAAAGGGAGATCTATCCATGGCTAATACGGCTGAAGCTGTGCAAGCAAACAGAGCAGTGTACAAGCCTGATGAAAGAAGGTATGGAGAGGACATGAGGTTTGGAGGAAACTGTGACTACTGCAAGAGGCCTGGTCACAAGAGGAGCCAGTGCTGGATACTCCATCCTCACCTCAAGCCAACGAAGTTCATGAAAGAAAGGGAGGCAAGAGCTCACCTTTCCAATGAAGCAAGTGAAGCTGGAACATCCGGAACTGGTGAAGGAAAGGCTATGACCTCTCAGCACACACCAGGGAAGAACATGGACCAAGAGCTTGTTAGGAGGTCCGACCTTGATGCTCTGATCAAGGCCCTAAAGGAGAATGGTAACCCGTCTAGAAACACCCTTGGGTATTCATATACTGCTTATAAATTGCCTAGAGAATCTGATGACTTGATTGCTAGTTCTAGTAACACTAGGATGAACCTGCTTATATCTCTAGCTGCTTGTAAAATGACTAAACCATTGATAGTAGATTATGGTGCTTCACATCACATGATTAGTGATACTAGCCTTATAAAGGATATAGAACCTGCTTATGGTAATGTTATTATTGCAAATGGAGATAAGGTAGCAATTAAAGGAATTGGCAATCTGAAACTGTTTGATAAGAACTCTAGAGCCTTTTATATGCCAGAATTTACTTTCAATCTCTTATCTGTCAAGAAATGTGCTACTGATTTAAATTGTAATGTTATCTTTAGCCCTAATGATGTGAAGTTTCTGGATATTGAGAGCAGTAAGATGATTGGAAAGGGAGTTACCAAGGTAGATCACTATATGCTTGAAGACATTACACTACAAGAAAATATAGGTTTTACTAGGACGGTATTTCCTCGTCATTTCCTAGTAAAGCGTCCTTTACTAGGAGTTTACGAGGAAACGCGTTTCGTAGTGAGCCGTTCATCGTAAAGCATATTTCCTCGTAAACTCCTAGTTAATTTACGAGGAAAACATTTCCTCGTAAAGTCGTGGTAACAGTTTCCTCGTAAAGGCCTCGTAAGTTTCCTCGTAATGTCGTAGTAATAATTTCCTCGTAAAGGAGTAGTAAACGTTTACTAGGAATTAACTACGAAAGCTTACTAGGAAATTACTTTGATAATTTACTAGGATTTTACTTCGACAGTTTACGAGGACTTTACTTGGAAAACCTTACTAGGAATTTACCGCGAAATATTTTTCTTCTCATTAAAAATAATAATTAAATAAATATAAATAATATATTTTTTGAAAATTAAAAAATCTAAATTATAAACAAAAACGAAATAACAAAATATTTTATATAACTAAATATTTAAATTTTAAATTCATATATACAATTAAAATAAAATAAAACTACGGATACTCCTCGTGAAATCGACGAGTGAAGTCGTCATCCTGGAACTCCCGCTCGTCCACGTTGCTCGTCGACGGATGTGGTGGTGGATGTCGTGTTGGAAGCGCTCCGAATTCCCGTCTGACACGCAACATCTCCGCCACTACCGAGTTCTCGACCGCCAAAACATCTAAGATTTCGGTAAGAGAACTCACATGAGACTGAGTCGCCTGCAACTCCGTGCGCAGCTGAACCGTGACATCGTGCTGTTCCTGAGCATAAGACGATGTCGCTGCGCGGACATCGTTAACAGAACCAATCCCGACGATGCGTCCCTTTTTCCTAGGGACGACATTTAAATAAAAAGATTGATTAATAACGTTAAAAAAATAAATTTAAAAATAATTAAAATTTAAAAAAAAATTATTTACCTCCTCGTAAATCTTATCCACTTCAGGAGTGGATAATATGACGGGTGTCCCAGACTGCTGAGTGAGCTGGGTCTGGCGGTGGTCAACCCGAGCAGCAACATCGTTGTAGATCCGCTCGGATCTAGGATCTACAAAATGCCCAGCCTTGTTCCGGTGGGTCCTCTCGTAAAGCTCTTTCAGAGATGGAAGAGCTCCCGTCTCTTTAGCCTAAAAAAATTATTTTAAAAATTAATTATTAATTTAAAAAATATAAATAGATAAAAAAAATAATTAATTAATTTTGTTACCATGTCTAGACGGATCCCCGCGTGAGGTTTTCGACCCCCGGTGTGAAGCATCTTGGTGTTGCCATGGTCGTCTTTCGTCATGCGGTTCTCGGAGTTGGTGTGGGAGGTTCTGATCGAGTCTGGCAACCCCCAATAACTAATGAGGCCATCCCACACCGTAAATGTGAGGCAATCGGGTTTCCCCGCCTCATAACCATCGACCTGAAAAAAAATAATTTTTAAAATTATTTGAAATGAATGATATAAACTGAATTAAATTTAGAAATTCACCTGAAAATTGCTCTTCCAGTTGTAGACAATGTCGAGCAATCTCGTTTTTGCCTTCGCCTCAAACTCCTTCTTCACCAGCTGGTGAATCCCTATGGACCAACGATATTTTTGCTGAAATAAGAAAATATTAAATTAATTAGTTCAATAATATTAAAATTTATAAATTATTAAAAAATAAACGACTTACGGCGAACGTTTTGAACCAGGTCTTTTTGGTGTGGCTGGCCGTCATTCTCCAGTTTGGAGCTGGATCGGGAAAGTATCCCCTGATACAATCAGTGACGCTCTGAGCGACACACCCGTCAACATTAAACCTGAAAAAAAATATTTATTAAATTTATTAATTTTTTTGTTAATTAAGAAATAAATTTAAAAAATTTAAAAAATAAAATATACCAGAATATGTTGCGTCCGTCCCGTCGGAAAGGATCTAACTCGGGTAGCCCTTCCCTGCCTGGAGCTGCCATAATGTCCTCGACCGTGTACACCGCAAATGGAGCAGTTGGCGGCACCTCCAAATCAGGATGAACCCCGACGGCCGGTGGAGGAGGAGGAGGAGGAGGTGGTGGGAACTGAGTCTCAGGAATACTTCCGACATCCGGAATCGCAGAACCGGGAGCGGAAGAAGATGATCCGCCAACCTCACGGCCAAAAAGATCTCCGTAGTGAATACTACTGGCACGGCCCTGCTGAGACGACGACGACGACGACCTCTGAGCCGCCCTAGCAACCTTGTCATGTCTAGGCATCTAAATTTAAAAAAAAAAAAATTAATTCCCGTATCAATTAAAATAACAGTTTAAATAAATACTCCATCTAATCTAAACTCCCTAAACTAACCACCTAATCTAAACTCCCTAAACTAACCACCTAATCTAAATTCTCTAACTAGGAGTTACAGAGTACCTTGAGAGGATTTGGAGAGGAGATTGCTTGTAATGAGCTTCCTCGCAGGCTTGGGTTTATATAGGGAAACAGTTTTCCTCGTAAAGGCCTAGTAAAAGTGTACTAGGGTTTTACGAGGAAAACATTAGTCCCGTGTTTTTGTTTACTAGGGTTTTACGAGGAAAGAGTTTGTAAATCCCTAAACTTGAAACCCCAAACCCCAAACCACAACTTCCATAACTTATAACATCTTCTACAACCAAACTCCAAACCTCTTCTACACCAAAACCTCAAATTCTATTTAAATTTTTTTATAAAACATAAATAATTCAAATTCGTTTTTGTGATTAAACAAACTTATAAAACATACTTAATTTAGTCGGATACATTCTCAGAATCTGTAGAAACATCATCATTCTCGTAAAACTCGTCCTCAACACCGTCGTCCGTTGAGTGATCAGGAACATCTTCATATTCACGATTATGCGGATCAATGAGTAGGATGTCATCAATTGCTGCTTCAGGTTCCTCGATTTCATTGGTATTTTCTTCTTGTAATGGTGGTTCTTCTCCAACGATTATTCGTCCTCGAGGTGTAACTTTAATAACAGCTAACCAGTTTATTCCCGAGGTAGTAACCCGAGGGTATGGAATGAAGCAAACTTGATCTGCTTGGGAAGCTAATATAAAAGGCTCGAATTTGTTGTACCTGCAAAAATAAAGACAACGTAGAAATTAGTACTCAGAACATACATGTAGTATGTAAAAAAAAAATTTGTACCTTCGTCAAACTTGTACGTACTTTCGGTGCAAAGTAATACGATGTGAAATGTGATGTTTCTTCCGTCAAACTTCCCGCAACAATAGAACCTTCAACTTTTGCTAGGTTTTTGGCTTTTCCTTTTAATGTTTTCATGGCCCTTTCATACTGATACATCCATCCATAATGCACAGGTCCACGAAGTAATGCCTCATATGGGAGGTGGACAACAAGGTGTTCCATGACGTCAAAAAAAGCAGGCGGAAATAGTTTCTCCAAGTTGCACATTAAGATGGGGATGTTTTCATGAAGTTGTTGGACAACTTCCTCTTTAAGAGTGCGGGTGCTCAGATCCCTAAAAATGCTCCAATTCCTTATATATTACAGAAACAAAAAAATTAAACACATTACTATATATATATATATGTAAAGAAATAAATTAATGTGTTTGTGTTGTTTATATTAATTACCTGAAAGTGCTTCATGTACTTTTGTAGGTAGTAGCTCCGCAAATGCAAAGGGAAGTAGTCGCTGCATAAAGACATGACAATCATGGCTCTTCATCCCGGAGAACTTTTGCCCTTTCTCAACACATCTTGAGAGATTTGAAACATACCCATCAGGGAACTTCACTTCTGAAGCCACCCAGTTGAACAACGCAGACTTTTTTTCTGATGACAGTCTGAATATCGGAACTGGAACTTGCCCATTGCTTTTTATATGTAGCTCACTCCTTGAGCAGATATCGGGTAAGTCTAATCTCGATTTTACGTTGTCTTTCGTCTTCCCTGGGACATTCAATATAGTGTTCACGATGTTCTCAAAAAAGTTATTCTCTATGTGCATCACATCGAGGTTGTGGCGCAAAAGAAGATCTTTCCAATATGGCAATTCCCAAAATATATTTTTTTTGTGCCAATTGTGCTGCACACCATAAGAATCAGGCATATTACTGGGAACATGCCAATTCCCACCACGAGGAGCTGTTTCTAGAGCACCGTAGTGATCGATTTGCGCTTCAATTTGTTCTCCAGTTAAGTATGGAGGAGGAGGAGTGTCTCTAACAACCCTTTTGTGCCTGAACAATGTCTTGTTTCTTCGGTATGGGTGGTAAATGGGAAGAAATCGACGGTGACAATCGAACCAAGTAGTCTTCCTACCATTCTTCAACTGAAATGCATCTGTCATTCCATTACAATATGGACAAGCTAATCTCCCATGCGTAGTCCATCCAGACAACATCCCATATGCAGGAAAGTCACTTATGGTCCACAAAAGCATCGCTCGCATCGTAAAATTTTTTTTCGTTGAACAATCATATGACCTCACCCCTGTTGACCACAAATCTTTCAACTCTTTTATCAATGGTTGAAGAAAATCGTCGAGAGATCTTTTTGGATGCTTTGGACCAGGTATTAATATGGTCAAGAATAGAAACTCTCGTCGCATGCACATCTCCGGTGGCAGGTTGTACGGTGTAAGAAAGACTGGCCACAATGAATATTGTCTCCCTGACATTCCAAATGGACTAAATCCATCAGTGCATAATCCAAGATACACATTCCGGATATTGCTAGCGAAATGTGGATGTACATTGTTAAAATGTTTCCAAGCTCTTGCATCTGATGGATGAGTCATCTCTCCATTCGTCTGACTATGCTCGGCGTGCCATCTCATCCCTCCCGCAGTCTCCTCAGATTGATACAATCTTTTCAATCTATCCGTGATTGGTAGGTACCACATCCTTTGGTATGGTACCCTCTTACGCCCTCGACCTTGCGGTTTGAATCGTGGCTTTTTACAAAATCGACATTCTTCTAACTTCTCATCATCTCCCCAGTAAATCATGCAGTTGTCGATGCAAACGTCTATCATCTCCGAGGGCAACCCAAGACTATATACCAATTTCTGAATCTCATAATAAGATTCAGCAGACACATTGTCTTCTGGCAAATACTCTTTAAACAAGTCTGCCCATGCGTCCATACAATTTTCAGGTAGATTGTGATCGGTTTTAATACTCATCATTCTAGCAGCCAACGACAATTTTGACAGACATTCTCTACAACCACTGTAAATTGGCTCATTCGCAGCTTCTAACATTTCATAAAAAAATTTTGCATCTAAGTTAGGTTCTTCAACTTCATCATCATCATGAGTTATAAATGCATCACCTACCATATCATGAACCCTATCACAATCTACCATTTGTTCCTCCTGGTGATGATAGCTATTTTCATTAAGCAAGTGATTAACCGGTTCAGTCTCAGCATTGCTATTACTACTGCTAGCTTCATTCATACAACTAGCATCTTCTCCATGTTGATACCAAATATAATAATATGGCATGAAACCTCTATTTAGTAAATGCTTCCAAACATTTTCACGAGGACCTAATTTTGTATTGCAGCATTTCCGACAAGGACAAAACATCTTACCACTTTCCTGCGTGAGTGGTGTAGAATATGCTTGATGCATAAAAGTCTCCAACCCTTCGAGAAATTCTTTCGTCACTCTCCCGTTATTATCTCTGTGTGAATACATCCACTTCCGCAACTCAAAAATATTTCCCGGACCACACATTTTTTTTTTCTTTGATCAAGGTTATAGCTGATTTTTTTTGGTGTGTTTCAAATGAATCACAAATGGTGGTATTTATAGAAATTTTCGAATCTGAATTTGTACTAGGAAATTGGGAGGAAAAGTAGGTACAAAACATGTTTTAGATTTAAGATACATATTTTCTAGCCATTTCCTCTCTATTTCGAAGTAAAAGGTAATTTTCCTCTTAATTTCGTAGTAAAATTTTACTACGAATTTACGAGGAGAATTTATACTACGACATTACGAGGAAATATCATTTTCCAAGTAATTTCCTCGTAACCTTCCTACTACTTTACGAGGAAAAATTTTCCTCGTACATTTACTTCGGATTTACGAGGAAAACTCTTTTCCTCGTAAGATCCTCGTAAAGCCGTAGTACATTTACGAGGAAAATTTTTCCTAGTAAACGCCGAGTTTTCTTGTAGTGTTACTCCTGATTCCAGCTTTAATTACTCTTTTAGTTCTGTTTCAGCAATGAATAATGATGCACTGTGGCATTCTAGATAAGGTCATCCCCATGTTAGAGCTTTAAGTTTGATGTTACCAGGGGTTGTGTTTAAAAATAATGAGTGTGAAGCATGCATTTTAGGCAAGCATTGTAAAACTGTGTTTCAAAGATCAAGTACTATTTATGAGAAATATTTTGATCTTGTGCATTCTAATGTGTGGACTTCCCCTTGCTTATCTAAAGAGAACTATAAGTATTTTGTGACATTCATTGATGAAAAATCTAAATACACCTGGATAACACTCATTAAAACTAAAGATAGAATTCTTGATGCATTTAAGAATTTTCAAGCATATGTGTCTAACCACTATAATGCCAAGCTTAAGATTTTAAGATCAGACAATGGTGGGGAATACACAAGTCAAGCGTTCAAGCAGCATCTTGCCCAACATGGTATCTTGCATCAAACGAGCTGCCCTTACACTCCTCAGCAAAATGGAGTTGCTGAAAGGAAGAACATGCATCTTATGGAGGTTGTAAGGTCTATGATGTTTCAGACAAATGTTCCAAAGAGGTTCTGGAGTGATGATGTGATCTCTGCTTGCTACCTAATCAATAGAATTCCAACAAGGATCTTCGAAGATCAATCTCCCTTTGAAGTTCTAAACAGAAGTAAACCAGCCTTGGATCATCTTAGGGTCATTGGGTGTCTGTACTTTGTCTTGGTACCGGGAGAGATGAGGAACAAGCTGGAGCCTAAGAGTACTAAGGCTATATTCATTGGGTATTCAACCACTCATAAAGGGTACAAGTCTTTGATCCACAGACTACAAGATTGCTGGTATCTAGAGATGTCAAGTTTGTTGAATCAAAGGGTTATTATGAAGAAAGGAGTTGGGACGACCTGAAGGATCTCACTCAGACATCTGATAAGGCTACAAGCCTTAGGATGATTATGGAAGGTCTTGGGATTAATCTGACCCATGATCAAAGAAGGCAAGAGATGCCTAAGCAGAATGAAGCTGAAGAACACTCCCACCTTGATCATGAGGAGGGAAATGTGAATGCGCCTGAGGCAGAAGCTTATGGAGAAGTTCCTGACCAAGGTGTGATACATGGAGAAGAAGGGAATGAGGAAAATCAGAATGAAGCAGAAATGGAGGATAATATCCAAGCTGATGGGCAAAGTGAAGGAGGGACTGATCCTGAGGAAGAGGATCAACCTGAACCATCTCCTGAGGTGATTCCACTAAGGAGAAGCTCAAGGATAAGGCATCCTCCATCCAATTGGGTCAACACCAGGGTATACTACAATGCCCAGGCTGTTGCTCATCCAAGTCAAGCAGTTTGCTCTTTTGCTGAATTTCCAAGTGAGCATTGTGCATTTATGAAGGGTCTGGATGAAAATCAAGTTCCAAAATCTTATGAAGAAGCAATGGAGGATGAGGAATGGAGAAATTCAGTGGCTGATGAGGCAGGAGCAATGATCAAAAATGATACATGGTATGGAAGTGAATTGCCAAAAGGAAAGAAGGTTGTTTCAAGCATATGGATATTTACCATCAAGTACTTGCCAAATGGAAAGGTAGACAGAAAGAAGACCAGATTGGTGGCTAGAGGCTTCACTCAGACTTATGGTGAGGATTATATTGACACATTTGCTCATGTGGCCAAACTTCATACCATTCGGATTGTCTTGTCTCTTGCAACCAATCTGGAATGGGACTTATGGAAAATGGATGTGAAGAATGCCTTCTTGCAAGGAGAATTAGAAGAGGAGGTGTATATGTATCCTCCATCAGGCCTTGAGAGTCTTGTGAAGCCTGAAAATGTTTTAAGGCTGAAGAAGGCTATCTATGGGTTGAACCAGTCTCCTAGAGCTTGGTACTTCAAACTGAGCACCACTCTGAATGGGCGTGGCTTCAGGAAGTCTGAGCTTGATCATACCCTGTTCACTCTTACCACTCCCTCATGTATTATCTGCCTATTGGTGTATGTTGATGACATTATCATAACAAGAAATGATAAGAAAGGGATACTATAAAACTAAGGACTTTCTCAAGTCTGTATTTGAGATTAAAGACATGGGAGAGATGAAATATTTCCTTGGAATTGAGATATGCAGATCCAAAGAAGGTTTATTCATGTCCCAAATAAAGTATACACTTGATCTTTTGAAAGATGCAGGTAAACTTGGAGGGAAGACATCAAGGATGCCCTTGGAGGATGGATACAAACTCCCACGAGAGGGGGAGATTGAGAACAGCCAACCCTTTGAAGACCCCAAACTCTATAAGAGGATGGTTGGTAAGTTGATCTATTTGACCATTACTCGTCTTGATATTTGTTTTGCTGTGAATCAGGTGAGCCAGCACATGCAAGTTCCTAAAGAGCACCACTGGAGAATGGTGGACATGATACTTAGCTATCTCAATGGTTCTCCGGGTCAAGGAGTATGGATGGGATGCAACAAAAGCACTGAAGTGGTTGGGTATTGTGATGCTGATTGGGCTGGAGATAGAGCAGACAGAAGATCAACCACATGCTATTGTACATTCATTGGAGGGAACCTTGTCACTTGGAAGAGCAAGAATCAGAAGGTGGTGTCTTGTTCCTGTGCTGAAGATGAGTATAGAGCAATACTGAAGTTGACTAATGAGCGGATATGGATCAAGGGGATACTGAAGCATGTGGGTGTTGAGCAATCCACACCAATGACCATGCACTGTGATAATCAAGCAGCAATCCATATTGCCACCAACTCAGTGTTCCATGAAAGAACCAAGCACATTGAAGTAGACTGCCACAAGGTGAGGCAGATGATGGTGCAAGGGGAGATCTTACCATGCTATACAAGAAGTGAAGATCAACTTGCTGATGTGTTTACTAAGGCAGAAAGTCAGAAGATGATTGAGTCCATTCATATCAGGTTGGGGCTCATCGACCTTGCCCATAAGGGCTGATATCCTTGGCCATGAGTCTTCACTCTTTTTCCCTTACCAAGATTTTGTTCCAATGTGTTTTCCTTGGTAAGGTTTTTAATGAGGGAGACTTCATGGCCATTCCAAGCTTGACAGGTTCCCATTGTCAAGCTTGAGGGGGAGTGTTGAAATAAATGAGAAAGGGAGATACCAGAAGGCTTTTAGAGCAGTTTGGAGAAGTTTGGAAGTTTGGGTCGACCGTACTGTACGGACAGTACGGACGGTACGGCCGCGGGTCGACCATGGATCGACCATGGGTTGACCAGACCCAAACTTACCAATGTTATTCAGTAACTTCAGAAAGTTACCTCTGGTCACAAGAGATCCGTTGGGAAGGATAAGAGAGGCGCCTATGACAGCCTGTCAGTTGCTGGAAAGGAGAAAGGATATTTCCCTTTGATTTTTTATGCCACACACATGTGGCTGTCCTCATTGGCTGGGCGCGCCTAGACCCTTGACTTCGCATGCTTGCTTCTGAAAACCCTTGTATCTCTTCTTCTATTTATTGTAATCCTTTGCCATTAATGAAAGCAACGATTTCAGTCTCTTATTCTCTCTAAATGTTCATCATGATTCTGAATTAAATCTCTTTAATCTGTCTTAATCTCTTCTATTCTCATCTAATCTCTGAAAATACTATCTCTATTCTCCAAAAATTATATAGTGAACCTTAACGGATGTTCTTACCGTGTCAATTTAGAGAAGTGTTCATGCTCGTGTCAGAAGTGGGATATGACTGGAATCCCTTGTGAACATGGATATGGTGTCATCATAAATACAAAACTAGAGGCTGAGGATTTTGTGTGTCACTGGTTTCGGACAGCAATGTGGAGGAGGACATATGAAGAGGGCTTAACACCAATCAGAGGACGTCGATTTTGGCCAACTTCTTCAGCTCCTGAAGTACATCCGGCTCCTGAGCCAGACCAGCCTGGTCGCAAAAAGAAGGGAAAGAAAGACAAAAGGAAAAAATGAGTCCCCTGTGAAGAAGAAACCGAAGGCGTTGAAACGCATTATGCATTGTGGACTTTCTGGAGCACCTAACCACAACTCTCGTTTTCATAAGAAGGTATGTTTCATTATTTGTTATCATGATTTTCCTTTCACAATTTAACACAACTTGTTTCCTTATCTTTAAAGGCTCCACAAGCTGAACCAACTCAAAGCTTTGTCAGTCAAGGTGAATCTTCACAAGCTGAATAAATGGTGACTGGAGTAGGAGAGGAAGAGCGCGTGTAATTTTTTTGGGTTGTGTTTTCTCTTATTTTCGGGTGTTAGAATAAGATGAATTATGGTGTTTTCTTTGCCAGTCCTGCTTTTTTTTTGTTGTTTTCGTCCTTATGTATGAACAAGAACCGATCATGCATGTTATAACCAACGGATTTGTTTGTTTTGTCATTCTGGTTTGGTATCATTTTAATAATTTCTAACAATTTTCTTTCTAATTATTTAGATAATTTAAATAATAAAAAACTCAAATAATTTATAAAATAACCAAAATAAATAGAAATTATTATTATATATTTAAATATTACAAAAATATTTCAATCAATAATCTCTCTTATTAAAACATAATCCTATTTTTTGGACCTAACCTTTCTTTTGTAGTTTTTAAATTAAATACATTTTTCTACTTTATAGTTAAACATACATTACATCATTAATATTCATTTCTTTATATTATCCATGTTTCGAAACAACATTATAATTAAGTTTGTGTCCAAATAATATAAAACATTAGATTTCATCTTTTAATTTTTTTATTTTATTTTTAAATTATTTAGATAAATTAAATAACTGAAAATATCAAATAACTTATAAAAACAATGAAAATAAATAGAACTTATTTTTACAGGTTTAGAAACTACAAAAAACATTTCAATCAATAAAAAATTAATTAAATTGATAGATTATTAAAAGGTGACAAATGAAACTATAACAACTGATATCAAATTGGATTATATATCGGTCATGCATCGGTTCAATCGATTAGTCTCAGGTTTTAGTGATATTACATGTTTTAAATATGAATATTTTAAAAAATATAAACCAAATTATTGGATCACCGGATTAACCGGTTTGACAGCAGATCGGGGTTGAATTTAAAACACTTATTTAAATGTAAAAATATTTTAATACATAACATTTAAAATATTATTTCTACAATAAAATTTAATTTGAGATTTAAATTACACAATATTTAAAATACTCTTTCAACCTTTTCATTCATAAAAATCTGAGATCCATTACTCTCATTTTAATCAAGACAAACTTTTGCATTTAAAAAAAAAATACATGAAACTGTAACAATACAAAACTTGTGGGTTTTAAAAGATTTTTAAAGTTAAAAGGCCCATAATGTTTTTCTTCAAATTGTAATTACACATTTAAAATATTGTTTCTACAAAAATGAATTCTAAATTTATATATAATACGAAAGCTAAATTAATCAACATTTTCATTGTGTAAATATTAGTCATTCGCTTATATATAATATAGTTAGAAAAAATTATATTACATTTAAATAGGTGTGGACGTTAGGATACCCATTTGGGTTTAATTCGGATCTATTCGGATTTTGGGTTTTCGGGTTAAAAGATTTTAACCCCATTTTGAATTTATAAATTTATGTTTGGGTTCGTTTTTGTTCGGATATTCTAATACTAAAAACTTTTTGATTTGGATCAGGTTCGATTACGATTTTCTCAATAATAAAATTTTGAGCCCGTCGGATATTTAATGAGTTTCGGTTCAGATTTGATACTACTTTTTTGATCCGATTTGTAAATATAAAAATTAAATTTCTTGAAAAAGACAAAAGATATACCCACCCTTGAAAAGAGAGGTCAAAATCTTGTTTATTCTTGTTTGTGATCATTTTGTTACAACTTTTTTTTTTCACTTTGTTACAACTTACATGTGAAAACAAAATATTTTTTTTTAAAAAGATAACAAAATATGTATCATATACTATTTTCTCATATAGCCCATATAATCATTATACCCTTACTTTGTCTACTCACACCAAAAGAGACCTGTGATATCAATGCCCTATTAAATTCTATTGTTGTATATGTATTTCCTCATTTCGTTATCTTATACAACATCACACACATCATAGGCCACCAGTCCTTATTGCACTACTAGAAAACATCAGTTTTACAAGTACAACAACAGTTACAAGATAGTTGCAAATGTTAGTATTGTAACTATTTTGCAACTACAGAGTGTACTTAATTGCTAATAGTTGCAAGTTAGTTGCCAAAAATTGACTATTATAACTATGTAATTAGTTGTATATTAGCAATTAATTTGTGATTAAAGCTACAGTTGCACAAAAATTTAAGACTAAGAAAATGTAGACTAATTAGCAACTACTCCCTTCGTTTCATATTAAGTGTCATTTTAGAGAATTTTTTTTGTTACAAAATAAGTGTCATTTTATGATTTCAATGCAAAATTTATTAAATTTATTATGTAGTTTAATTTTCTATTGGTTGAAACTGGGTTAGGTGTACAAGTAATGATGTTTTGATATAGAAAATATGCAAAATTAAATATTCCTGAATCTGTGTGCACAAATCTAAAGTTACACTTATTATGAAACAGAGGGAGTACATTAGTAGGACTACATTAATATTGTGACTGGCAAAGTGGAGAAGGGAGGAGCAGCTGAAGCAGGAATGGTGAGTTGTAAGCTGTGAATGTGAGCTGTGAAAAAGAATTGGACATTAAATGTATTTTAAATTTTATTAAAATAAAATATTAAAGCTATTTATTCAAAATTTAAACAATTACAAAATACAGACTAGCATCAAAAATTATTAAAAATTTAATTTAAACTAAAAACAAGAATATATATATATAGTAAAAATAAAATTTTAACAAGTGACACCAAAATTTTTAATAAATTATTATTACTGTAAAAAAATTAAATAAATTAAAAACACAAATAAAAAACATAAGATTTGAAACTAGTTCATAATTATTAGAAATACCTAAAATTAAGCGGTCATATTGTCTATACTAATATTTGCGAAGTGATTTTTCGCAACGGAGCTCTCACGTTAAAAGTTACAACAATTAATATCATTTTTACCTTTAATGAAATTTATATGTATTATTTAATATAATTAAAAATGAATTTTATGTAATTAATATAATTTTAATATGTTACTATCTTAGATAATTGATTATAAATTTGGAAAATTCAATTTAAAAAAAAATATTTTATAAAAGTAGAAGATAATTCTTATTTTTTTTAACAAATATAATTCTTATATATATTGTATTGTTACCTCTAAATAATATTGTAAGAACATGATAATTCTTATATATATATATATATATCATGTTTATATATAATTGATATTTTGCTTCAGAAAATAATATTATTTTATTATAAAAGTTAAAAATTAAAGTAAAAATAAATTTATAGTTAAAAATTAATGAATCAAAAACATTTTTATAAAGATATTTTTAAGAATATTTTTAATATGTAATTGTTTTTCAAAATTTCAACTTATTATGATAAAAAAAAATCTTTCAAAACATCATTTGGTTATAAGTTAATTGCAACTTCAGTAACATCATTCTCATTATTATTTTGCATTGCAGTAAACAACACGATTTTATTTCCAATCGTAAGTTTTGTAAAATCTAATCACGCTTTTTTTTTGAATGAAATCTATATAATCACGCTTTTGTTATCCCTTTTTTGGTCTAGGCTATTTTTTGTCAACTAAACTAGTTTATTTATTTAATAAACTTAACTTTCTCGTATGATTTTGCTAAATTTTACAACGTTCTGTCAAAAGGTCTCAAACTTATATTATGCAATACAATAAAAAGTGATACTATCTTATTTATGCAAATCTTATACCTTTATGTTTGATAGATTTTGTAATAATGTTCTAAAAACTCGGTGATTTTACTTGTTGTTTTTCTGTGAAACAAAAAGAAAACACACAAAAGTATAAGATTTCACAATACATAGTCATACATACCGTAGCAAATCCGAATAATATCATAACGAAAACACGTATAAATTTATGGTGTTTGTCCCACATTAATATTCTCTAATCACATTAACAATCACCAAAATAAAAAGGTGGGACTCATATTTGGTGGGACTCATATTTGCAATTTGTTTATCCTAAATCAAACTGTGGATAGAAGAGTTGTGTCTGACTTTACATGCCATTCCCCTTCTTTTATGAAAACTAGGTCTGTTACCATGCCACGCGCGATTTGTGTATTTTAAAATTTATTAATTTATAACTATATTAATATAATTTTTTTATTGTTTGAGATTGTATTTATTTCGCATAAATATTTATTAGTTGTACTTACTAAATAAAAATTTCTAATTTTATTTGTTTCTTCTAGTAAATTTAGAGGATGATTTTTTAAGTCTACAACATATCTTTGATATTATAAAATAGGCTAACTGAAAAATATATATTTTAATAGTTAACACACTAAAGAAGAATATAGTTTGTTATTATTTCATTATCGTTACTTCTCCTGACTTCATATATGGGATAATATATTTTTTGTATTCTCTATATTTGTTGATTTTGAATCTTCTTAGTTATTTCGATAAGCTTTAAAAATATGTTGTATATGATTAACTAATGTAATAATTTATTTTTTCAACTGTTTTAGAAATTTTCATTTATTTATTTTTTTTGAAAATAGTAAAATAAATATAAACAATGAATAATAAATTGGAAATTATGACTTGTATTTTTTTCGTTCTCATAGTATTCTCTTTATTGAGAGTTTAGCAAGTTTAACTTGTTTTTTAAAAGATATTTAAATTTTACATAAACCTAATACTGACTTTTTGTAACACCAATAGAAAAAGGTAAAATCAATAAATTCCTTTTTTTTTTTTGGTTAGTAGAAATCTTAAGTTCACATTGTTATTAAGCCAAAAATAACAATGAAGTGCATAAACAATTATTTTTTAATGTAATAATAGAGGAATGCATCATCGCAAATTGTTAAATGTGTATATTTCTTCTAGTTCTTATAAGT
>CAJHQP010001826.1:0-101487 GCA_905132765.1 Moricandia arvensis
AAGTGCAAATTGGTTGAGAGACTTGAGGTTAGTTGTTTTTAAGGTCCCAGCAAGAACAGACCAAGATGAGAGAGCACATGGTAGGGGTCCATTCTCATCCGCTCGTGGATGTTTCGTTTTATTCAAAACACACCCACAAGGTCCACAACACAACAAACTCTTAAACTAATCATAAAATTTCATAAAAAAGCAAAAAAAAATTAAATCTCCAAAACCTTTTTAACACACATTATAACTCCAATAACATTATCATTACAGTAAGAAAAACATTGAAGTATTAACTGTATTCAAAAGGCTCCTGTACAATGCCTAAAAAGATTTAGCTCTGCTATGATGTTTCAAGGTTCTTTAGCATCTTGTTTTAGTACAACCAAGAGTGAGTTCAAGATCTTCTACACCAACTTCATGTATCATTTCACCTTCCCATGGTTTAACAGTCCCATTCTCGAACTCAAACTCTGAACCCCTAACATTCATTCCCGACATCCCCCACTCTGGTCTTTTCATGTCAATATCCATAGATGTCTGCTGAACAAGGTTAAACGTTGGTGAAGGAGGAGCTGTAGATTGAAAACTGATCCACCTCCCTGAATCCTCTATAGAATCCTCCTCTGACTCATCACATTCAGGTATAGTAGGCGGTGTCTGATGACCACCGCGGCGTGTAGGACTAGCTGGAGCCGAGATAGCGAAAAGCGGGTGTCTTAGGAAAGACCCTCCGTTAGGTAACTGTTCTGTGATGAGTTTCCGCTTGGAACCACGAGAACTGGGAGAGGCTAGGGGAGGTGTTACAGGAGCACTGTTGGAGATTCTGAGAGGAGGAAGGTTTGCTGGAATGGAAGAGGCGATGTTGTGTAGGAAAGGGAGGAGAAGGTAGGAGGAAGAAGAGTTGCCGTCGTAACGAGATGGACTTGGGAAAGAAGATGAGACAGGACTTCCATGGTAAGAAGGTGCAGGGCTTGGGAAAGCAGATGATTGTGGACTTGGTTGGATTGATGATGAGTTTGTGCTGAAGTTCGTCGGAGTTCCTGATAGCTCCGACGGCTTAAAACCCTGTTGAACAATTCAAGAATCAGTTCCCTGAGTACACAAGACTACACAACAACATGATGCAGTTTCAAAGTCAAAGTCAATGACTTTGATTGGTCTATACAAAGAAGCAAAATAGTTTGTTCCAATAATCAAATTTTATAACTGTATCCTGCAGACCAAAGCCCAACTAATTCTTAGAGATATCAGGCAAACCGTGGTCCAACTAATTCTTAGAGGTATCCGGCGGACCGAGGTCCAACTAACTCTTAGAGGTATCCGGCTGACCGAAACCCGACTAATTCTTAGAGATATCCGGCAGACCGAGGCCCAACTAATTTTTAGACTCGGAAGAGTTTGGTCAAATTTTTACTGTTCCATCGAAGAATCTATCTAACAATTGTCTGAATAAGAAACAAAACTACTAATATTTATTTGTGGATCGATGATGAATTGAGAGAAAAGGATTGACCTTGCGATAAGTGGTGCCATCGTCTTCAACGATCCAACCAGCTTCGAGACAAAGAGCTTTAAGGACTTCGTTATTGTCGCAGTGTTTAGGAAGCTTGTAGTTACCTTGAGCTCTGAGACCAGAGTAAATCTTAGCCGTGATGGCTCTTCTTCTCCTCTCTCTCTTCTTGTTGTTCTCCCTCTCCTTCCACGTCGGAGTCCGTCCCGCCGACGATGATCCTCCTCCTCCTCCTGCGGCCATTGAAAAGGTTTGATCTTTCTCTATCTATCTTTCTGAAGTCTTTGTCAGTCTTGGCGCACGAGGGAGACGAGAGAGAGAAAGAGAGAGAGAGAGTTTCTTTGGTGGACTCTGAAGCGGATTGGCTGCAACTTTTCTTCATCGTCTCTCTGGTTTTTATAAATAAAAATTCAATCTTTTTTTTTCTGTTTGTCTCCGCACGTGCGATCCGTGTCTACTGTGGGACCGGTTATGGAAGTCAGCTTACACGTGTCTAATTAATGTAACGCACGAGCTGTGGTCCCCTCCTTGTTTCCTTTCACTATTCATTGAATTGGTATCTTTTTTTTTTTGCATTTTAATTATTTTCTAGTGGAGTAGTATTAATTTTTAGAAAGCGTTGAGAAAAAAGGTAAACTGGATATTCTACTGATAATTTGCATTGTTTTCACAATTTAAAAAATGACGAATTAATTTCATGTTGTCATCTTGTGAGTGTGCAACGTATTTCTTCAATTCAGAAAATATTTTAATTTTATGAAACGGTCATATTCAATATGTTTAATAAAAATCAAGATGCATCAAACGATAAATTTGATATCATTATATATGTATCAGTGTAATTAGGAAAACTAAAACATTTTAAGCATAAGAAATGAAAAAGATAGATAAGTAAAACACAATTTGGCATCGTGGTCGGACCACGTGCGGTTCCAGTGAGGCGTGAGCAAAGACAGGAAGCAGAATCCCCAGCTGGATTCATGCTATTATTTACAGCTACCTAATTATTATTTAATCAATTCTAGTTTTTTTAACAATTATATATACTCACCGATTATTATTTTCATAATCTTATGTTAAATGTATATATATATAATGTCATTTGTTACTGTTTGCCAATTAAATGAGACCATTATATGTGCGTTTCATATTGTGTTTATCATATTCAACCACGTCTTATCATTCATATTCACAAACCAAGAAAATAAAAAAAAAGTTTTAAAAGAGAAAAAATACAATAATTGGTGATGCAAAAAAATATACAATCTGTCAGTGACTTTGGATCAAATCATTCACGTGGGGGAATATTAACAAAGTTTTCAAATGGTACGGCGTGGTCATGTACATTTAATCTATACTTTAAAATTGATTAATACAATTAATCGTGCGGCGTCCATTGAGTCCCAAACCAACTATTCTCACAATTGTTCAATGCATCGGTCAATTCATTGGGTGTTTGCGTTTTAATTATTTGTACGTTGGTAAAAAATTTCGGTTTCTAATTCTAACTTTACAAAACAAAATTGAATACCTCCATTTCTGTATATTAATTATCCGCATAATTGTGAGAATGCCTTGTTAGGTGTCAATATGATGTTTATATTTTGTAATGGAGGCAAACAGATTTTATCATGTATCCATGAAGTTTTCTTTTAGTACCTTTTGAACCTCATTGATGTAGTTGTGCAGTGTTAGCACTTGGGCTTGATATTAACTTGGTCAGGTCCATTACATTCCTAGCATTTCTTATTATTGTTAAATAATATAAGCAGTGCCGGTGAGCAGAAAATATATTATTATTAGACCTATACATCAAAAATAAAACACATATAAAATAAAAATTATTACTAGAAGTTCTAAGCTCTCACCTTTCTTTAACATAATATCATAGTATATAACACGGCCGAAAAATTACATATTTAAAAACTGGGCTGAAAGCATATGCTTCTCATGACTCTCTCTATCCAAGGCCGGCACTGAATATAAGAACAAGAAGAAAAATAAGAGGCTTCTCATCACTTGCCTTCATGAATGAAAAGGTAAGAGCTGACTTAAAGACCAAGTACTATGTTGATTATCCAAGCCTTACGTCCACAAAAAGAAGCTTGCACACCTCCTCATTCGTCAGCATCCGTCATCATCAAACTCAAAAAACGAGTTTTGTGTATTTCTTTTACATGAGCTGAACTTGTGTATTTACTTCATTATCTTTTTTTTTTTTTTCTTCTGGAGAAGAAGGCTACTTCATAATCTATTTTGTCAATAGTATACGTCACACACAATCTATTGACATCCTAAAAATAGTACAGAATCATGTAACCATGTTCCTCCGACGCCTCGACCCTGTAACGATCCACCCACTAAACTACCATTACGTGCCAAAACTGATAATCTTTTTTATTAGTAAAAATAATCCATTAATTTCAATCCATGATCAGTATCATTGAAAATTAAAACCGATAGTAATTATGATTATTGAAAGCAAAAACCATTCAATACTCAAAATCACTTAATATCCAAAAAACGACAGGTAAAGATCCGATATTATAGAAAGTAGCCAAACTCCAGCTCCGGTTAAACTGGAGCTCAAGTTTTGATTTTTACTTGATGGGTCGTGCTCGAACTCGTTCCGGTACCGTCTCCACCGTGTTCGGATTCATCCGGTCTATGTTCTCTCGCAACCTCCGTACCAACAACATGAAGATAAAGTTAGCTCCTTTTTGACTTTTTTTTTTTTTTGTTTCCTTTCAAGTTTTGTCTTCTTCGATTGTGAATCAGTTTATACTTTACTGTTCTTGTCTCTTAGATCTATTTCATGGATTGGATGATCAACTGTTTCATTGTCTGTCTACTTCTGAATCTTGCAAGAGTTGAAAGTTTCAAACTTTTCCTCTGTTTTGTTATTACAGAACAGGAAAGTTTTTAGGAGTTTCGGTTTCACTGATTCTGATAAACTTAGCTGCGATCATGGAGCGAGCAGACGAGAATCTACTGCCTTCTGTTTACAAAGAAGTGAGTGAAGCGTTTAACGCAGGACCATCAGATTTAGGCTACTTAACATTCGTTAGGAACTTTGTTCAAGGACTCGCCTCGCCACTTGCAGGAGTTCTCGTCATTACCTATGATCGTCCCATTGTTCTTGCAATAGGTACTCTCTGTTGGGCTTTGTCAACAGCTGCTGTTGGAGCTAGCAACTACTTCATTCAGGTAATAGTGTCTTATCTGTTTCTAAAGATTCTGTTAAAGTTGTATAAAGTTTGGTTTAAAATGATTCTTTAAAGTTGTGTAAAGTTTTGGTTAATGGTTCTTTAAAGTTGTGTATAAAGTTTTAAAGCCTGATGATATAAGAGAAAACAATGGTTATGGGTTTTAAAGTTGTATAAAGTTTTGTGTAATGGTTATATTATGTGATATAGGTTGCTTTGTGGAGAGCAGTGAATGGGTTTGGATTGGCGATTGTCATACCGGCGCTTCAGTCGTTTATAGCAGATAGCTACAAGGATGGTACGAGAGGAGCTGGTTTTGGTTTGTTGAATCTCATTGGTACCATTGGTGGTATTGGAGGAGGCGTTGTAGCAACGGTTATGGCTGGTTCTGAGTTTTGGGGCATACCTGGATGGCGTTGTGCTTTCATCATGATGGCAACGCTTAGTGCAGTGATCGGGTTACTCGTTTTCCTCTTTGTGGTTGACCCGAGGAAGCACATTGAACGGTAAAACAGAACCTCCACAGACTAGTGAACTTATTTCTAAGACTTCTTGAGAGCCAAACTGTTTTTGTTTTTGTAACTGTGTAGAGAGGAACTAATGGTTCATAAGATATCGGTTTGGAATGATTCATGGGCAGCTACAAAGTCAGTTGTTAAAGTACGGACGTTTCAGATCATTGTCTTGCAAGGAATCGTTGGTTCATTACCTTGGACTGCGATGGTTTTCTTCACAATGTGGTTTGAGCTTATTGGTAAATGAAACAAGCCTTGAAACTACACTTACCTGTCAAGAAAGCTTACTGTTGTTATGTTTCAGGTTTTGATCATAACCAGACAGCAGCTTTGCTTGGGGTGTTTGCGACTGGATGCGCGATAGGAACCTTGATGGGAGGCATCATCGCTGATAAAATGTCGCGGATCTTTCCAAATTCAGGTAGAGTGATGTGTGCGCAGTTCAGTGCATTCATGGGGATCCCATTCTCAGTTATTCTTCTGAAAGCAATCCCACAGAGCAGAGAGAGCTACTTGATCTTCTCCATCACTCTCTTCTTGATGGGTTTTACCATAAGTTGGTGCGGATCAGCGGTTAATGCACCTATGTTTGCTGAAGTGGTTCCTCCTAAGCACCGCACAATGATCTACGCGTTTGACAGGGCTTTTGAAGGGTCTTTCTCGTCCTTTGCTGCGCCTTTGGTTGGGATTTTATCTGAGAAGATGTTTGGTTATGACTCAAAAGGTATTGATCCTTTGAAAGGTTCTTCAGTGCGTGAAGCTGAGGCTCTCTCCAAGGGGCTTTTGTCGATGATGGCTGTCCCCTTTGGCCTCTGTTGTCTCTGTTACACGCCTCTGCATTTCGTTTTCAAGAAAGATCGAGAAAACGCGAAAACTGCTAGTTCTAAAGACATTGAAATGATCTGAGAGTTTGCTTATGTTTTGATTCTTTCAATACCACAGCATAAACATTGAAACCGAGATGAAATCAAACTGAACAGAATGTTATACAATTCCTTTGAAAGGAAAGAAGTTTTGCTAAGCAGAATGTAATTTTACAGAAGCAAACAAACAAACAAGGGTCTTTTGATAATAAGAAATACAATGGTGGATAAAGGAGTTTCGTGGGTTCTTATCTTTTTGCTTGAAGAAGAACGAACCAGAGCTTTTGTTAGATACAGCGCGGGAAAAAGGTCTGGCCAACATAGCCACCAGTCATGGCTCTACGAACATTGGTCTCAAACAGCTTCGGGTTGTCCCTTAAAACTTGCGCTGCGTCATGGTTCAACGGATCTTCAGAGTTGGGTTCCTGTGTTAATACACAACACTCGGATTAAGTAAACCAAATAACACAAACACTAAGCTTGTATCTATCAGGCTAATTATTTATTTACAGTGAAAAGATGGAAGAGTCCATAGATAACAGTGTTGATGTTAAGAACAGGTTTCCAGTCTTCACGCAAGATGTTGAGGCAAACGTTTCCTTCCAAATCGATATTGGGATGATAAACCTGAAGAGGAAGTACAGATGGAGCTATAAGCAATGCAAAAAAAGAGAAGAGGATCATATTCAAAATCTTACCTTGGTTTTGCATTTAACTTTAGGAGCTTCATGAGGATACACAGGAGACACTTGGAACGTGAAAACAAATGTACCATTACTGTATAGTTCACAAGAAAGAAACAAATGAGTTTCCTATCTAAGAGTGGAGCATGAGAGAGATGAATAAAAGGCTCTAACTCAACTGGTAGTATCCATCATCAGGTTTAATAGACACTTCAAAGTTCATCAAATCATCTTTGCCGTTAGGAAAAGATATCGTACAAGAGCTTGGAAGATTCAACTCTGATATATCTACAAAATCAAAAGATTAGATAAAAATTAAAACTTGAAGAAGAAAACAAGCAAAGAACAGATAGGATTATATATAAAGATGTTCTGTTTACTTTGTAAGTCTGAGACTGAAAACTTGTTCTATTCCATGAAAGTAGTACAAGTTATAAAGAACTACACTGCTGAAACAAACGTGAAAGCATAAGACTCGGAAACTGACTCCAACTAACTCCACTAGTCTAGGACGTGACTAACATGCAACTTAATTAAAAACAAATACTGAATAAGCTAACTGCTCCTACATTCTCGGACCAAACTTGCTCTAACAAACCCTCCTTAAGCTAAGCTTCATGTAATGAACTTAGCTTACTTCCTGCAGAGCAAACTCCAAGTCTGCTCCTCATGTCTTCAAACGTCTCTCGCTTCAACGGCTTCGTGAGAATGTCTGCTGTTTGTTCTTGTGTTCCACAGTGCTTCAGCTCAATGACTCCATTGTTGACCAGCTCCCTTAAGAAATGAAAACGTACATCGATGTGCTTACACTTGCCGTGAAACACAGGATTCTTTGAGAGCTTTATTGCCGATGTGTTATCACACAGAATTGTAGTACTTGCTTCCACTTCATAGCCCAGTTCCTTAAGAATACGCCTGAACCAGACAGCTTGACAGGCACAAGCAGAAGCTGCCACATACTCTGCCTCAGTGGTTGAGAGTGTCACTATTGGTTGCTTCTTAGATGACCATGCTACCGCTCCTCCATCCAACAAGAATGCATATCCAGAGGTGCTTTTTCGTCCATCAATATCACCTGCAAAGTCACTATCAGTGTAGACCAATACTTCTCCAGGACCTCCTCGCTTGTACCATATCCCGAAATCCATTGTCCCTTTCAGATATCTTAACACCCTCTTAGCAGCCTGAAGATGCAGCTCTGTGGGTTTCGCCATAAACCTGCTCATCAAGCTCACAACAAACTGTAGATCCGGCCTTGTTGTGGTTATATACATGAGACTTCCAATGACTTGTTTGTAGAGAGTCTCATCTATGCGTTCTCCTCCTTCATCCAAACCTAGCTTGTTTCCAGGTACAATGGGATTGCAGACAGCATTGCAGTTCTCCATCTCGAAGCGTTTTAGTATTTCTGAAGCATACTTGGACTGTGAGATGTGTATACCGTCTGATAGCTGCAGAACCTCTATCCCCAAGAAGAACCTCATCCTTCCTAAGTCTGTCATGTCGAATTCACTTTGCATAGAAGCCTTGAACTCTTCCATCATTGAGTGATCACTTCCTGTATAGATTAGATCATCAACATAAACGCTCACGATCAGAATTTTACCTTCTTTGTTCTTCTTTAGAAACAGAGTTTCTTCATTTTGAGATTTCTCAAAACCAGCCTTGATGAAGTACTCTTCCAGCCTACTGAACCAAGCTCTCGGAGCTTGTTTCAGTCCATATAATGCTTTATGTAGCTTGTACACCATCTCCTCCTTTCCTGTCACCTCATACCCCGTTGGCTGTTCGACGTACACGTCTTCTAGCAATACTCCATGCAAGAACGCTGACTTTACGTCTAGTTGATAGATGACCCAATCTCTTTGTGCAGCAATGGCCATTATAGTTCTGATTGTATCCATCCGAGACACTGGTGCATAAACCTCCGTATAGTCGATTCCTTGCTTCTGCGAATAGCCTTTTACCACCAAACGTGCTTTGTGTTTGTCTACTTCACCATTCTCATTCAACTTTGTTTTGTAGATCCACTTAACTCCGATGCACTTCCCTTCTTCAGGTAGTTGAGTGAGAGTCCACGTTTGGTTCTTCTCGATGGAACCTATCTCTTGATCCATCGCTTTCCTCCATTTCTGACTCATCTCTGCTTCTTCATAGCTTGTAGGATCATGAACGTGGTTAATCTCAACCATGTTCACCTCTGTTTCACAATAGAGCTCATAGTCTCTCAAGTAACCTGGCCTTCTTCTTATGCGTCCCTCTCTGATTCCATTTCCTTGCTCAGGTTGACCGTCTTGAGGTTGATTTGCTGGAACTTGTTCTTGCTGAACCTGACCCTCCTGAGCTCCATCAGTGTTTTCCTCACCTTCTTCTTCCTCATCATTATCTCTTTCAGCTTCAGCTTCATCGTTCCAACTCAAGACGTCACTCATGTGCTCACTGTGATTTTCTTCCCAGTTCCACCCCTTTCCTTCTTCAAATACCACGTCTTTGCTGGTTACTATCTTCTTGGTTTTTGGATTATAGAGTCTATATCCCTTTGACTCTTCTGAAAAACCAAACATCACGCAAGTGGTGCTCTTGTCATCGAGTTTGCTTCTGTGTACATCAGGGATGTGCACATGAGCTATGCTTCCCCATACTCTAAAATGTTCCACCGTGGGTTTTATCCCACTCCAAGCCTCCTGTGGTGTAGCATCTTGAACAGCAACTGTAGGACACCGATTCAGAATGTAAAATGTCCAATTCACTGCCTCTGTCCAGAAGATTCTTGGTACCTTCTTAGCTGAGAGCATTGATCTCACCATATTCATCACTGTCCTGTTCTTTCTCTCAGCTATCCCATTCTGCTGTGGGGTGTATGCAGTTGTGAGTTGCCTTCTTATCCCATGTTCTTTGCAGTAACCTTCAAATTCATGGGATGTGTACTCACCTCCTCTGTCTGTTCTAAGACACTTCAGCCTCCTTCCTGTTTCTGTTTCGGCTCTCTCCTTGAAGCATTTGAAAGAGTAGAATGCTTCAGACTTCTCTCTCAAGAAATACACCCATGCTTTCCTACTGTAATCATCAATCAAACTCATGATGTACCTCTTTCCACTGCTTGAGATGGGACTGATTGGTCCGCAAATATCTGAGTGAACCAGCTCCAGTATCTCTTTAGCCCTCCATGAACTTTTCTTTGGGATCGCATTTCTTGACTGTTTGCCCACCATGCAGTCAGAGCACGTGAAGTTTTGTGCATCAAATGTAGGCAGACCTCGCACCATACTTCTGTTCATCAGCGTCTTCAAACCACGATGGCTGAGATGACCGTATCTTTCATGCCAGAGTCTTGACACCTCTTCACTTGACGTCTGGAAACATTGTTGTTGTCTTGCTGCTTCACTCGTTTGAT
Source organism: Moricandia arvensis (assembly GCA_905132765.1). Taxonomy (NCBI): domain Eukaryota; kingdom Viridiplantae; phylum Streptophyta; class Magnoliopsida; order Brassicales; family Brassicaceae; genus Moricandia; species Moricandia arvensis. Next base: position 10,160 of record CAJHQP010001826.1, read on the forward strand.
CAAACAATGCAAACATCCGGTTTAAGCTCATCTTACTTTCTGCAATGAGCCCTTTGTCATCGTGATATATTCTGCAACTTCCTTCTCTTATGATGATGACTAGCTTCTTCTCTTGGAGTTGTCCAAGACTCAGTAGATTGTTTCTCAGCTCTGGAACATAATACACATCACTGATGGTGTATGATGTGTCATTCAACTTCAGTTTTACGTTCCCTTTCCCAATCACCTCCATCTTTTTGTTGTTTCCAAGTTTAACAGAGTGCTTGAACTTGAGATCAAGGTAAGTGAACACTGTCTTGTCTCCTGTCATGTGATTAGAGCAGCCTGAGTCCAAGAACCATGTTTTCTTTCGCGAATCTTCTTTACACCCAGTGTTTGTCATCAGCACCATTTCTTTATTTTCTTCCATGCTGACCTCGAGTTCTTCTTCACTCTCATTCTCCTCAATGATTGCCATTAGGAGCATGTCTTCTTGTTCATCAAGTGTGGTGTAGTTCGCCTCTCCATCCCATTTTGGACATTCATTCTGGAAATGACCCAAACGATGACACTTATAGCATTCCACATTTCTTTTGTCAAAAGTGCTTCTCCCGCGACCTCTTCCTCTTCCTCGCCAAGTTGGTCGCCTTCCTCTGGTTCCCATATCTTCTCCATGAGTCACCTTAAGTACATGTTCTTCTCCCTTCTCCACTTTCTTAAACTTCTGCTCATGAACTGCCAATGTACTTTGCAACTCGTTAATGGAAATTGTTTCCACATCCTTTGACTCCTCGATTGAAACCACCACATACATGAACCTTTCCGTAAGGGTTCTGAGAATTTTCTCTACTACCTTGGTGTCACTCATTTCCTCCCCATTGCTTCTCATCTGATTTGAGATGGACATGACACGAGCAAAATACTCGTCAATGCTTTCAGATTCCTTCATTTCAAGCACTTCAAACTCTCTTCTTAGTTTCTGCAGAAGAGACTTCTTCACTTTGGCATTTCCTCCAAACTTCATCTTCATGGAGTCCCAAATGACTTTGGAGTTCTTCCTGTCCAGGATCTGCTCAAAAGTGATTCTATCGATAGCTTGGTAGAGATAGTGCTTGACTTTATGATCGTTGGTTCTGGCGTTGTCAAGCTGCCTCCTCTGCTCCTCAGTCAGTACCGTGGTGATTGATGGATCCTCGTACCCATTCTCAATCATGCTCCATAACCCCTTTGCTCTGAAGAAATTTTCCATGACTTCACTCCAATGATCCCAATGACCGTCGAAGTGTGGTAACTTCATCTTCTCGTCTTCCATTCTTCCTTTCTCTTGTGAAGCTGCGGCTTCTCGTTCTCAGTTTCAGAGAATAGGCTCTGATACCAATTTGTTCTGTTTACTTTGTAAGTCTGAGACTGAAAACTTGTTCTATTCCATGAAAGTAGTACAAGTTATAAAGAACTACACTGCTGAAACAAACGTGAAAGCATAAGACTCGGAAACTGACTCCAACTAACTCCACTAGTCTAGGACGTGACTAACATGCAACTTAATTAAAAACAAATACTGAATAAGCTAACTGCTCCTACATTCTCGGACCAAACTTGCTCTAACAAAAGATACCTTTGTGAAGACGAAGTTCGCCAGCAGATTGTTTCTTGACAGAAGCTCCTCCACCTCTGCTAGCATTCTGAGCTTGTTCTCTTTGCTTTTCCTTTACTTTAAACAACCCAATCATCGCTTCTTCTGACAAATAATCAAAGAATGAACGATCACCATTGATTCTAAGTGATAACATCAAAGCACTTGGATTGAAATTAGAAATTTTTGACAAGCAAACTCATAAAGTTATGATCTTTCTGGTTCATCATCAAAATCACAGCAGAAACTAACTCATAGGCGAACTTGAAGAAGCTGGAAACAGTCAAATTATCGAAAGACTTGAAGATCCCAAAAAAACAAACAAACTCAAAAAGGGAAAACACGTTTTATCTAAGACAAAAGTTAATCTACTTTAGAGCTCAAAGATAGAAACTTTCCTAACATAATGAGTCGGGAAGGAGGAAAAAAACACGACTTTCTACATAATCACGTAATAATGAATCGGAAGGTGAAAAAAAAAACTGAACAACGAAAGCAAAAACCCAAACAAAAGAGAATGGAGAGGGGAAGAAGCTAACAACTTTGGTAAATTTCGATACGAAACACGATGATCGGAGGATTAAATCAAAGCTCGCCGACGATTCTCCTCTCTCTCTCTCTCCCACCGGATTCTCGTCCTCGGAAGCTAAACGACGCGGAGAATGTTGAATTTGACAGCTTTTTCTCGACGCAGAGTTTAAAAAAATAAAAGAATCTCACACAACTTGGTCCATGTAGACCCATTAGGCCCATTTAGTATTTAGTTTTAGTAAAAATTTGTAACAGTTAAATTTGGCGGTCTTTTTATGAGCCTTTAACAGATGTCAAAATAGTTGTCATTAACTCATAATGTAAGTCCAGAACATATTTGTGACACGTTTGTATGTTTCATGCCATTTATTAGTACTAGATCTATTTAGTACTAATCTTCTAGTCAAAGATCAACCAGAAAGAAAAAAAGATAAACCACTTCAAATGGAAGATCTCTTCTTCTTTTTATGGACTTTCTTTATTCCTCTGAACACTATACTAAAACGTTTTTTTTCTAAAACTAGGAGATTTTATTATTTTGAAAGATTACAGTCATAAAATCAATATTTTGTTATAAACATTGATGCTGATTTTTTTCCTTACCAAAAAAAGAAAGATTATGCTGGATTTTTTAAAAATGAAATACACAACAACCGGACAATAATGTTTGTGACCTATAAAATAAGAGTAAAGAGGAAGATGGTTTTTTTTTTAATAATAATCAAACATTCGTCACCACCACCACCACCACCACTAAGAGGCCCATTCCGTCACACAACCCTATCTATTATCGACACTAGTAGCCAACCCAAACTCTCTTTCGATTTTGACTCTTCCAAGTCCTATAAAAATAATTTATTTTTAATTCTAATCTCAATTTGTTTTTGCAGATTGTAGCAATGGCTTCTTCAGTGACTCCTCTAGCTTCATGGGTTCCTTCAACTATCTTAACACCCAGATCCAGATCTCCTTCTCTTATCACTCTTAAACCCATCTCACTCATTCCAAAACGCACCGTTTCGTCTTCCTCTTCTTCTTCTTCTTCCTCCTCCCTCATCACCAAAGAAGACAACAACCTCAAATCCTCCACCACCACCTTCGATTTCATGTCTTACATCCTCCGTAAAGCCGACTCCGTCAACAGAGCCCTAGACTCCGCCGTGCCCCTCCGCGAACCTCTCAAGATCCACGAAGCGATGCGTTACTCCCTCCTCGCCGGAGGAAAACGCGTCAGACCGGTTCTCTGCATCGCCGCGTGCGAGCTCGTCGGCGGGGAAGAGTCCGTCGCTATGCCGGCGGCTTGCGCCGTGGAGATGATCCACACCATGTCGTTGATCCACGACGACTTGCCTTGTATGGACAACGACGACCTCCGCCGCGGAAAGCCGACGAACCACAAGGTCTACGGCGAGGACGTGGCGGTCTTGGCCGGAGACGCGCTTCTTTCGTTCGCGTTTGAGCATTTAGCGACGGCGACGAGTTCAGTGGTTTCTCCGGGGAGAGTGGTGAGAGCTGTCGGAGAATTAGCGAAAGCCATTGGGACCGAAGGGCTAGTGGCGGGACAGGTCGTGGATATAAGCAGCGAAGGTTTGGACTTAAACGACGTCGGATTGGATCATTTGGAGTTTATACATTTGCATAAAACGGCGGCGTTGCTTGAAGCTTCGGCGGTTTTGGGAGGGATCGTGGGTGGAGGGAGTGACGAGGAGATAGAGAGGCTGAGGAAGTTCGCGAGGTGTATTGGTTTGTTGTTTCAGGTGGTTGATGATATCTTGGACGTGACTAAGTCCTCTCAAGAACTGGGGAAAACGGCTGGGAAAGATTTGATTGCTGATAAGTTGACGTATCCGAAGCTCATGGGGTTGGAGAAGTCGAGAGAGTTCGCTGAGAAGTTGAATAGAGAGGCACGTGATCAGCTTTTGGGGTTTGATTCCGACAAGGTTGCTCCTTTGTTGGCTTTGGCTAATTACATTGCCAATAGACAGAACTGAGTGTTGTGTGTCTCTTCTTTTTTTGGCTTTTCTTGTCGGAACCACTAATAAGAGGTTATATCTCTCTGATCTTTGTTTCAGATTGAATTGTAGGAAAAAAAAAATTGGGGAGAAGCTAAAAACAGATTGTATTGTTTGTTATGATCTCTCGCGTGTTGGTATAATTTCTATGTTTTATAGATTAAATATTAAGAGAGCTGTGTTTCTAGTTTCTCTATAAGTTTATTCAAATGATTTGAAGTTGATGATGGACAATGTGTTTATAGGACAGAAACACACGGTTGGGTCTCTCTCATCTAACTAGATCGGTTAATTGTTCAGATTAGATCTTAATAAAGGTACGAGAAAAGGCCAAGTCGTCGTTTTTGCATCGTGGAACCACTCAGGTCAACAAGTAAAGGCATAGTTGAAAATAATGTACTCAGGAAAGCCCAAGTTAAGCATTTTTTGACCAATCTGATTCTAATAGTAATGAAGATATTAAAGATGGGCCAAGCCCATATATTAGTTCACAACCCTAGATCTCAATCGAGATATTGGGTTTCTAAAGCCTTTCTGTTTTTTTCCCTTATTTGAACCATGCAGCTACCACCAATTTGACGTTAAAAACAACCATTTTTGGACGTATTCTAGGAACGATGTAATTACTATCTTCGTGTATCTCGATTTTCAGGTTGTCCGTTTTGAATGATTGTTCGCCATCTTCAGTAAACAGTATATAGCACGCGTTAGACCACAATTATGATGAATGGGTAACGTACACAGTCACACAACGCTCTTGACACCTACTTTATGATAAAAGGTTGGAAACTTGATTGTCTCTATCAATTGAAACACACACACATTAGTTGTGTAATATATGTGTATAGTTTTTGAATCACAGAAAGAAAAAAAAACGTACAACCTCATTATCGCTAGTAAATGTCGAATTGTCCATAAACTACTACTATTTGCAAGTGCTAAGTTACAGCTCACAAGTCTTTAATCTCAACATGTTGGAATCATGTTCTATTACTATTAGACCCGAATCTTCGAATATACGATGAATAAGATGGATTAGCTATCTTTGCACCTGACCTTACCAAGGTCCGTACACGACTAAATAATGTATGATGTATAATCAATGGGTGTTGGCTTCCATACTTAAAAAATTTCTCGTCTCTTGTTGTGTTGGAACATGCAGCGTGAAAATTTATGGATTTTTATTCTAAATAATATATTTCATCTTTTTTTTTCTAACGCATGATATTTTCACTTCTTATTTTTCTTATCCATGTGTTTTTATTCTTTTCTATATGCACCATGTGCATATATCCGTATAACAAGAATTCTCAAGATTACGATATTTACATGTATACTTTTCACCATTTAAATGTATTAATTTAAGCCTTTGGTCAAAAAAGAATATTGTATTAAACTGTTTCAGTAAAACTTGGATCTCTTTAAAATTGAAAAGAAGGTAAGTCAGAAAATGCGGAGACGCGTAGCTATGTTGAAATTTACCGAGTAATATATGAAAACAAATTCCATAACAAATTTTTGGTTGTATATCTTTCTGTGGTGTAAAAGATTAAAAAATATAAAATGTGGCAACACGTCACTGTTTCAACATTACCATATTTGCAAATATACACACCCATTACATCATAATTATCACCCCTTTCAACATTACCATTTTAGAAGATAACATCATAAAAAATATGTTTCCTTTTTTACTCAACCATAAAACAAAAACAGATTGACTAACAAATTAAGGATAACACAGGAATATGTGGCGACACGTTCGTGTCTTTATTTTAAAATCTGTTGAGTTTCCATTATAGTCAAAGAAGTTATTTAAGATACATTAAAAAAACGTAAATGTATTAATCAGACGGCTATGGAGGCACCGCAAGCTATCACCAACCAAGATCAATCCACGTGGACGGTTGTAAACAACCAAAGCATTCACCAAAAGGCAGCGTATATTGAATTGGTGTTGATAGATATCAGCTGACGTGTAGCGGGGTCCACTTGTTTAATTAATTTTATTGGTTTAAAGACAAGAATTGTAACAGAGAAGACTTTGGTTATAAAACCTATATAAAGCTCTGTTTCTTTAGCTATTCATATATTCAAAGTACATCGAATTAAGTTTTGTTTTTATTTATTTTTATTACAATGGCGATGAGGAAGCTGTTGTCGCAGCGTTTGTTGAATGTTTCGAAGATAGCGTCTCAAGGTCTCATGAACTGTCGAATCTCGTCTTCTTCGTTAGCCGTGCGAACCAGGGTTCCTAAAGAAGCAGGAGAAGCCACCGTTGATCCTGAGCCTGGTGATTCGTGGATGGATATGACTATGAAGATGCCGTTTGGGAAGAGTCTGAGAGATAAGCTTCGAGAAAACGACCGGATTCGATTGGACGGGCTTTTACCTCCGGTGAAACATGCCGCGGCGGAGAAGGAGAAGGAGGCGTTGGGGCTTACTGTGAAAGACGCGAAGAAGTTGCTTAGAGCTGCGCAGATAGAAGTCGTGAAAACGAAGCTGATGGAGATAGGGAAGAGCTGGATCCTTTACTCAGAGTTCGTCCGCGTCTGCAATGATTCTTGTTTGGATCCTGCTCAGGGACCTTGGATCGCTAAGATGCTTGATGATTCAGGAAACGTCATCGTTTTGAGAGATTACGTTTGCTTAAGACCTGATCAGGTAATAATCATTTGTTTTAGGCCATGCCGGTCCACACTATTAGAGCATCATGATTTTAAACGATAATTTTAGTTGTATATAGGAAGTTGTTCTCTATTTTCAATGTCTTACAAATGTCTTTTGTGTGATCAGGTAACAAAATCTATCGAGGGGCTGCTTCCTTTACCACAGATCCGTAACCCAAACGATCCAAGAAGAAAGGAGCTGAAGGAGCTAGAAGCTATAAAGAAAGTCATTGACGAGAAAGCACATTCGTTGGTGAGAAGAGAGCTTTGGGCTGGTCTTGGTTACTTGATACTCCAAACCGCAGGGTTCATGAGGCTAACGTTTTGGGAACTCACGTGGGACGTTATGGAACCAATCTGTTTCTATGTCACATCTGTATACTTCATGGCGGGTTACGCTTTTTTCCTAAGGACAGCGAAAGAGCCGTCCTTTGAAGGGTTTTACGAGAGTAGGTTCGAGGCTAAACAGAGGAAACTGATGAAAACTCAAGATTTTGATGTTGGGAGGTATGATGAGCTGAAGAAGATGTTTAATCCAAAGCCTTCTTCAGCTGCTGTTTCCAAGATTCTTGGAGCTTTACATTAACTAATCTTTGATTATTAAGGGGGGTCTTGTTCGATTTGATGTGTTGTTGTTGTCCTAACCTGAGAAAGATAAATTAACCACCAAAAATTATGTGAAAGAATAGTCACTAAAGAGAAAAAAATAGGTGCGGCTTATGTAACATTTGGAGAGTAGAATAAAATTTTCGAATATTGTTTTATGTATTTAAAACTAGAAAAACTATTACTATCATATAATTTCCCAACAATATCTCCATGCTTATGGACTTTTATTTCTCAAGTGTGATCGCTTACTAGATTGAGCAGAGAAGAATAAGCTAAATTTCTCTAGTGGTTGGAGGTCATAAGCTAATAATAATGTGATAGAAACTGTTTTCTAAAACTCAAACTAAACATGTCAAGAGATTAACAATAATCGCCTCTACATCGTTAATTAGAAAGAATATTAAACTAACAACGTAAAGAAAAAAAGAAAGATAATAATATCAAGCACCTAATCATTCACATATACAAATAATTTCAAAAATTGAAGTATAATAGAGTGAAGAAAACGGTCGAGGGTATGATCGATAAGCATTATTCTCTTGTACGTATTTGATGCTCTGCTGAATCTCAGATCTTCAACCTTTGTAGTACGTTTGTTAGGTATATTCTTTTTCATGATTCTTCAACGCTTGATTGAGTAATATATACATTTACGTGAACCAAAGCACAATTTCCAAGAAAGTGTCATCTCATTAATAAGAAAAAAAAGCCTTATGAAAAATCGTCATCATCATTTATGTTATGTATCAACCTCCTTTGATTTGCTTTTGATTTATTTGTTAAAGAATCACATAATATATATAACGTACATAATAGTTCGGGTGGAAAACTCAAATTTAGTTGAACACTATTAATCAACCTAGTTGCATTTGATTGTTGATTATAATTACTGTTAAACTATTTACTTTCGAATTTTCTTGTTTTATTTGCAGAGCATTATTCGTTAGATTCGAAGTAACTACGAATTGCCTATTGGTAATAAATCTTGGAAACCCCGACAACTTTTGTAAATTTGTAATTTTGTGGCTGCATCAAAAGAACGGTCCAGGTTTTGCTTACCAAAATAATTATTTTCCTAGTTTGACACAAACGAAGGTGCCATGTAGACTGCGTGGTGGCATCATGTTACGATGATGATGACATCTTTCATAAACCCTGACTTTAGAATCTAATGATATTTCTACTGAGGTGGCTATTGGAATCGCTGATAAACATAATTAATAATGTGATGCAGTAAAATTTGAAGTAATGTTGTTGTATATCAAGGCCGGCACCTAAAAACCATTGATCTTGTTAGCACGATCGTTCCAAAACATAACTGAGACGATAATTACTATTTGCTTGTTTTCTCAATGCAAACCATCCAAATGTTTATATTAATTGTAAATAATTTAATTTTGGTGAAGGAATCGATAGCTCTAAACCAGGACAAAGGGTTTGAAGCAAATGATGATGTTTGCGGATCCATTATCCTCTGCTTAAGAAGACAAGTACTATTTTAGTACTAGTTGAAATTATCATAAACAACTAATTAAAGCGTATCTTGAAGTTTATATGCTCTCATGATATTAATGATAGGAAATAGTCACGTACGTCCCAATCTCCACGGGTCCAATTGATAGGGATTCTCATAAATGTCTTTCATCCATGTGAATCCATATGAATGATGCCAATACACACCATCCTTTTGGTATCAAGTAACCTACTATTCTCACTCACCAAAATTTTTATATCTAATGATTATAGTCACTAAAGAAAAAGAAAAAGTATACGAATGGGTGCGGCTTATCTAACATTTGGAGAGTAGAATAGAATATCGAACGTCTGTTGTATTTATGTAATAAAAACTAAAACTATTACTATCATACATTTTTCCAACAATATCTTAATGGATAAGAACTTTCATTTCTCAAGTGTGAATTTTTTTAATATTTTGAATTGGATATGATTATTGATTTTTATTACCTTATATACGCAATCTCAATACTGCTAATGTATTTATTTCTTAATATTTCTCTGCATTTGAGCTCTGTTTAGTTCTCGAGATATTGTGTGTGGTCACCTTCTTCAATAATGGTGTATATGTTTAATTTATAGAGTAGAGAAGTAGTAGAGCATCTTTGGTGGGAACATATTGTACTAAGGTTTCATGTTGTATTTCGCTCAATAAAGCATATATAAACTCTTAAGGAACGATTTGTTGGTTTTAAGGTTCAATAGAATGAAGAATATCGCATATAACGGTGGTAAATGAACTATAGTTAACATATATAAATACTTTCGTAGACATACATACACCCTCGATCAATACTTAAAAATCAAACGGTCACTGAAATGCAAAAGTGATTCATGAAACAAAAGTTTTGCTTGCTTCCACATAGTCTCCGTAGCTATGTTTTTCTTTTTCCTCTTCTTCTTCTTCTTCTTCGCCTTTTGAGCTGTTCGTCCTGCAATACTTATAGTAGATATACTGCAATATGATCTGTTTTTATTCTTTTGAGTTAAGGTAGCAAAATAAAGCCTAATGGGAATCGAATGTCATTCTCAAATTATGCTTAAAAAGGATACAAATAGATCGAGTAGGACGCAGACAATAGCATCAAGCAACCAAGGGAGATTTGCTTTGATACTATCCCATTCAGTTGTTCTCACAAGAATACTACCAACGTATGTTGCATTGGCTACAAGCGCAAAGATGAACATAAGTGGATTCATACCCTGCGAATTATAAAAACATATTGTTAATCAGATCATATAATACAAATTAGTGTTTGTTGATTTGTCTTGTTCAGGTATTTACCTCGACGCTTCCTCGTTTGATCTAGTTGGCATAAACGTAACGAGCCAAGATTAGATTAGTATCATAAACAATAAGCAAAAATAAATTGAAAATTAAGGATCAATCAAGACTTGTAAAATACTAACTTACGTTGAGCCAGATCTGAGGGATGCGACCACCCATGTAAATGGCTGCCATTAGCCATCCCAACCATTGTCCCAATGCGCTATGCTCAACTATTCTTTCCTATATCGAGATAACAAATAATGTTTTGAAATAATTTAATTTATACAATAATTAAGAAGTAACGAAATATTATTATATAAGCAGTTAGTTGCACACATTTAGAAGTCGTCTGCTTGATGCATGTGCATATTTTTCCGCAAGGCTCTTGGCCTGCAGTGGAAGGCTAACGGATACGGCTAAGAACGTTCCAAAACCTGCCTGAGAGGAAGAAGTACACAACGTGTCAATCGTTGTTCCTTTTGCCTAAGTGGGTTTCTAGTTCCCAAAAAAAAAAATAATAATAATAAAGAAACCTGTCTAGGGATTGGTCTTGGTTGGGTAATGGTCTTAGCCGTGACAACAGGAAGCGTCAACATTGTCTCATCTTCGTCCGAGGAAGAACCACTATCTATTGTCATGGCGGAAGGTCCACTCTTAGCCACCCGAAAATACGATGTTCTTAAAGGTGGTGTTCCGCTTCCGGCCAAGGATCTCGCTGACCTGAAAATGAAAAACCAGCACAAGGTAAAGTGTCACATCGTATATCATAATATGATGATAAATCGTACTCTTTCATGTTTCATATTAAGTGTTACTTGTGCACACGAATTAAAGAAATAATTAATTATATATTTTTTCTATAAAAAACACAATTATCATATTTCAATCAATAAAAAAATAAATTACATTATAAATTAATAATTTTACATCTAAAGTCGAAAATAACATTTATTTTGTAACAGAAAAAAATATCTACAACGACTTTTAATATGAAACGGATTTTTAATATGAAACGGAGAGAGTATTAACAATCAAATATATGTAGAAGTAAAATAATGCATTAGTTCATACATGATTTGCTTTTGTCACAACCTTTAACTTTAAGTCGTAATAAAGTTAGAATGAATTAAATAATAAGTAGTACTCCCTCCGTTTCTAAATAAGTGTCACTTTGACACTTTTCACGGAGATTAAGAAAATGGAAAAATATACTAATGTACCCTTATTTAATGTTCAATTATTTGAATAAAAATGATTTTAAAAAACATCTATTGGTTATCTAAAAGGGTAAGAAAGAGATTATATGTGAAAAGTTGTATTGGAAATGCAAAGTGACACTTATTTTGAAACAAAAAGAAAAAGCTAAAGTGACACTTATTTAGAAACAGAGGGAGTATTTTTACTAATCCGTACGTGTAATAGAACTCTTTCCTAGGAGAAGCTTTGTAAGATTCTCCAGGGATGGAGATGGCAGATCCCATCGTCTTAGGTGGGTTTAATGGTCTCTTCTCTTCATCTTCATCTTCATCTTCCTCCTTAACATAAGTTCACACCCGCATCAGAGTATTACAATATATACCTAATAGTAATTAGTTTTTAATTTTAGAAATTAACATAATTAGTACCTTTTGACAGATCTTGATGCCTCCATGTGTACAAAGTCTGTAGACATAATCGTAGTAAATTGTCTGGATCACCAACACCACGGTGCTCGTTGTGTAAAGCTACAGAACAAGTTGACAAAATTACAAAATTATAAATAAATTAAGCGATTGAACCAAATTAAAAATATACTATTTAGCGGGAAAATGACACGTAAGCTTTATGGTGACAGATGTTTATGCGGCGAGTAGACAGCGATTTTACCAAGGCTGTGTAGAACTGAGTTGGCAACTACAATAACAAAAAAGAAAAAGACAAAGTGAGAAAACAACAATTTAGATTTAAAACAAAATTAGAATGGTATTAATATGGTTGTGCAACTTACGGTAGCTGGTTCAAGAAGACATCCGATGAGATTGAAGATATCACTGCACCGATTGATAAAAAGTCGTAAAATAAGTAACGTTAGAGAGATCTAGAGTTCATAAATATATACTTTAATAAAGACTATGGAGTGTACGGACCCAGCGACCCAAGCGAGGAGGAAAGATAGAGAGACACCATGACTTGACTTTGCACGGAAGTTAGTAATGATCTGAGGAACCTCTGCGACGGTCCAGCAGATGAGGCTAGCGATTCCAAGTGCGAACGAGACGTCGTCGTTCAGGTTACAAAGGCAGTCATCGAAGTATCTCTCGACCCATCTCACGCATGGCTTCTTCTCCTTCAAGCAGTAACCTGCATACACCATCTCTCTCTCTTAAGTGTTATCTAGCTCTCTCTCTATGTATTTAATTGTGTTGTGTGTATGTTTTCTCTATCTCTCTTGGTTATTTTATAGGATTATGGGTAAGGAAAATGACAAATCGTATAAAGGAGATAGGAGAGAACGATATTACGTATATTTATTCATATATATGGGGACCATTATTTTTTTACATGATGAATATATTAATTAGCCACCAAATCTAAGCTCGTTACTTTTATTTTATAAAAATGTCTGCCGAATCTTAAGTTTATAATACTTTGATCGCTTGACTAGATTGAGCTGAGAAAAATTAACTAAATCTCTTTAGTGGTTGGAGGTCAAAACTATTTATATACAGATTTTTTCTCTCTTCAAATTATTATCATCTCAACCAATTGAAATTGTGGTAGGTGTTTTGTCCAAAACAAATGCAATCATTTCAATGGAAAAACGAAAGCAATAATATCATATACATACAAAAATAATTTCAAAAATTATAAGTATGGCAGGGTGAAAAAGGTCGAGTGTATGATCAATGAGCATATTCTGTTTTACATATTCGATGCTCTGCTGAATCTCAGATCTTCAACCTTTGTAGTACGTTTGTTAGGTATATTCGTTTTCATTATTCTCCAACATTTGATTGAGCAATACATTTACTTGAAGTCGTGAACCAAAGCATAATTTCTAAAAAAAAGTGTCATCTCACTCATAATCATAAGAAGAAACGTGGTATGGAAAATCGTCATCGTCAAATATATTATCAATCTTATTTGATTATTTTCAACTTATTTTTCCAAATTTCATGATATGTACATGATATTTTCTTTCTGAAAAAAGCTTACTATGTAAATGATATTTTCTTTTTGAAAAAAGCTTACTATGTAAATGATATTTGTTCGATTGGAATACTCAAATTTGAGTTTAACCAGATGTAATCCAGTTTGGTTGTTCTTGTCCACTACTAATATTTAATTCCAAAGTGTACGAGAAATAATTGGAGTAGACTCCATGATGTTGACATTGTGAAAGTGAAAAAATGATGTAATTTTTTGAACATTATTAATCAACCCAGTTGCATTTGATTGTTGATTATGATTGTGATTACTACTAAACTATTTATTTTTGTATATTTCCCCTTTTTACCTGTAAAGCGTACGTTAGATTCGAAATAATTACTACTTCCCTATTGGCAATAGATTTTGGAAACCTCGACAAGCTTTGTAAATTTTGTAATTTTGTGGCATAGGCATATTTAGACATTGGTGCATCAAAAGAACGGTCCAGGTTTTCTTACTGATTTTTTTTTTCTTAAGAAAAATACGAAGGTGCCATGTTGAGATGTTGAGATGATGATGACATCTTTCTTAAACACTGACTTTCGAATTAAATGATATTGTTACTGGCGTGGCCATTGGAATCATTTATAACAATAACAATACCTCATGTAACGCACTAAAAAACATAATTCTTGTTCGTACGAACTACAATCGTTCCCAAGACATATTTGAGACGATAACACTTACAAGGTTTAGTACGCTATGTCGCAACTTTGCATCGCTCGACAAGTCACCGTTAACGATCAAGTTCATTAGCAATAATTCTAAATGAGAGTAATCAACCAAGCATTAAATATGATATAGTAGTGATAATGACATTTAGAAAAAGTTGAAATAATCTAAGAAAAGAAAGAAACGGCGACGAGGCGCCGCGACAAGTAGTAAGAGTAAGTGGGGAACACGTATGATCATATCATTATCATCCTATCTCTATTGTTGTCATGTTTCTTTCTCTCGGCTCTATCTCTTATGCCTAATCCTCAGTTCTCCAAACCCATATTCACATCCTCACGATCATTTGTTGATATATATATTATCTGTGAAAGTTTATATGATTGAGAACTGAAGAGAGACGTCTTCGACTTTTCTCTTCTCGAACTTCTCATTTTGTTCCTAGTCCTAGAACACCTCGATCGAGAATTCATAACTTCAGATGATACTAACGACCTTTAATGATTTTCATATAAGATACAATCTATTCACATCGCATACAATGGATCAGGCAAGATTTACAAAAGCATCTCTAAAGAAAAAATCTAAAATATAGACGTTTTTACTCCAATATATTTCTCTACAATAGCAATTTTTTAAATATAAAGTAAAAAAATAAAGAAATATTATTTTTTTCTTCTATAAACAGAAAAAATAGTAATCTTTATTTTTAAATAAAAATAAATAGAAGTGGATTGAAATAGTTTTATCTCTAAACACTATTATATAATTAAATATAGAGATGGATTGGAGATGCTCTACGCAAAAAAAAAATAATCATATCATTGACAACACTTTAATGATTATGTGTGCATATATATATATATATATACTTTTTAATTAAGAGACTGAAATATATGGTGTTCAAAATAATAGACTGAAATACATATTTTTCTCATAATTAAATAGTTTCTATTTGATAGATGACATGCATGCCTTGATACTTGTTAATATTTTAATCTTTTGGATAGACAGACAGATCGATATATATGACGAGAGTTATACGTTCTAAGTTTTTGGCCTTCGTCCTCTCAGGGAATAGAAGAGCCACAATATCTAGAGTGATCATATATATCACAATGTAGATATGCAAGTCTATCCTCTTTTGTTTTGTGTTCTATCCATTTTGGTCCACAAATATAATAAAGCCGAAGCACCGTTTATGATAAGCATAAGCTTCTCTACATATACCAACCATCGTCTTTGAGCATGCAAAAAAAAAAAAAATTTGAAATATAACACAATGTAATCCATTAGGAACTTCTTGAACCTTAACTTTTTCTACAAAATGTTTGACTTGTCCACATCATCTCCTACACAGCCTTGCTTCTCGTTGACCATGTGAAAGGTAGTGGTCGTTTTTAAAATGCATGTAGAAGTATTATACTTGGAGGTCGAAACTTTATGACTCTTAAATGCGTATCGAAACTATACATTTTTTTTTCCCATTTTCCCTTAAGTTTATACTCTAAAAGCTATTTGTTTCCCTTTATTGTTCAAATCCCATTTAAGGAAATGTACCAGTCAAGCGAATATGGTCGAGGGTTCGCTTCAGACCATGGGTAAGAACAGCTTGGTTACCTTGCCTGAACCCATCCCCGTATGCAGATGAAGAATCTGACTCTATCTGATGCTTGAAAAACTCACCAAGTTTCTTCTCAAAGTCAGACCTCTCTCCTTTCTTGGATGATGCAGTGGCCACAGCAGATGATGATGAAGACGAAGAAGAAGATGCAATGTCTATTAATGTAGAGCCAGCATAAGTCTCTGATTCCAACCACATGTGAGCTAAAACCTGACATATCCCTTCTTCCACTTCTGGTCTAAGATTTGGATATCCTAACAGAGCACACAATAAACACATCAAAGAGCAATTACTTGAAACTTTTACATTTACTGAGAAGTTAGGATTCTTCAAATTACCGTTTAGTCTAAGCCATGCATGCATCATCTCATGAGCTAGGATTGATCCAGTTAACAAACTGTACAAGTGTAATACTCAACATTTTAGACGTCTCATCAAGACAGTTATTCAGTTTAGTAGTGTGATGAAAAGTGTTTATTCTTTTACCGGGGAAGTCCATATAAGATCAGAATAGCAGTGACTTCACAACGGCGCACCAGCCTGCAAGGTTCTGTGATCATGTCTATCAACTTGTAGCCTGCCCCAATCTTTGGTCTCCTTAACACCTACATGACAAATATTTCTGATTCAACACAAAGTTTGTGGCAGATAACATTTGAACAAAATGTAGCTCTTTATGAAAGTGAGAGTGATATACAGTGGTGACAGTTTGTTCTTCAGACAAACAAAGTCCTCTAGTTTCAGGTAAGTGATGATGTCCCTGCAGGAAAATGAGATAGAAGTAGGTTGAAATAAAAGAGTGTATGTAAGCAAGCATAAAGATCAGTTTAATGGCGGTGGTTTTACATGTTTCTCTCCTTCCATAGCTTCGTTTAAAGCTGATCTCTCCACCAACAACATAGGAATCTGTTGTTCCACTTTCATGTGTAAGCCTTCATAAAACTCACGTATCTCAAGATACAACGGTTGGCATTCATGAGTATCCATAATGGCTGAGTCTAGACATTCAAGACACAGTTTTCTACCATCATCAAGTATGAGATACTTTGTATCTTTCGGCTGTAACCATGAGCAAAAAAGAAAAAAAACACAGAACATCATCACATTTCAAGAAAGATATTCATAAATCTGTTTTCCACATAGAATAAATGTTGTATCTAAACTGACCTCCATTCTCTCACAGCTACAGCATCGAGGAGTTCCATCACGCTCATGTGAAGGACAATACTTTTGCATCCAAAAGGGATGTGCCCTGTACTCAATGAGACCAGCTGGATTTGTCGGAATCTAAAGAAACATTAAGCTTAGTATCACTTCAGAACAAAGTTTCCTTAAGATACAAAGATCAATTCGAGGTGGGAATCACTCACAAAGTTATGACAAACATCACATTTTGGATGATGTTGCTCCTTGTAACACAGTTTGTGATAAGGCCGGTTTCCTGACATGGAGAACTGTAAACAGAACTTGACAAGTTAGTATTCACAAGATTCAGGACAATGTAGTACTACTTAAACGAACTGTCTTTGGTACCTCATAGTCTATGATGGGCTTATCACAAGCATGGCAGCAAAAACATTCAGGATGCCAAACACCACCCATGCAACTCAGAAACCTTCCATGTCCAATCTCAGCTCGGCAACCGGTGCATATCCTTCAAAACAATAAACAAAGAAAGGAAAAAACAATACTCATTGCAGCATTTTTTTAGAGAATGATAATGTCTCTGAAGCTAAGTGATGGATATATATGTATTTTTTGAGCTCTTTACCTAGAAGGAACAAGGAAAGGGTATGATGGAAACATACTTCCAGAATCATATCTGGGAGGAGATCCAGCATTCATACTTTCTTGAAGAGCCTTTGCGAGTTGTTCATCTTCCTCCAGTTGAGCTTTGGCACGCCTAACTTCTTCCTCTTCTAATCGAGCTTTTGCAAGCTGTTTCTCTAACTCTTCTAGTTCAGCTTCAGCTCTTCGTTTTTCTTCTTCCTCGATTTGAGCCTGAGCTAACTTTTTTTCCTCTTCTTCAGCTGCTTCCAGCTGAGCTCTCATGTATTCTTCATCATCATCCTCATCCTCATCTTCATCATCATCATCTTCTTCAGTTTCAGATTTGTATTCTAAAAAATATGAGGTAAAAGAAAACACAGCTTAGCAAGGTAACGTTTCAAACAACTTTGAGCGAGTAGATAACCTTACCGATGACTTTCTTTCCTTTGTCATCTTGTGGAATTACATGTTCTTGTTCAGAAAGGGAGAGTGCAATGGCACATTCAATTTCTTCTTTGTCGAAATCAGATCCTTCCTGAACTCAAAATGACATATTTTTTCTATAATACTAAATGAAAAGGTGCAAGAGCATAGAAGAAGAAAAGATAACTATCATATACCGCAGAAAAACGAGGAGTGTCCAAGCTCCTATCCTCTCTACTGTATCTTCTGTTAACTTGTCCTTCTGAACATTTACGGCTAGAGCCCTTAAGGATTTTAGTAAACCACCCCATTGGCATTAACAATTCCTTACCTGCAAATACAAACACTTTCTTAAGGTATCCAAAGAGGAGGAGGAGAAGAAGAAGAAACTCCATGCATTTTAGTATTCTTCAATCAAAGCACTAATAACAAAGAATCAAACATGAGATCAAAAATCCAACAAAGAAAAGTTTCAGTAAACAAAAGAAACTGATTATCCAGGAAAACAGCAATTGAAAGAAAGGTATAAATTAGGTATGCATCAGAATCAAAAGAGTTACCAAATCTTGAAGATTGGTTTGGGATTAAAGAACCAAAAGTGAAGAGTTTATCACAAACCAATCCAAAGTATCCATTTTTTTTCTCATAAGTTTCCAGCAAAACTATGAAAGCACTAAGCTAAGCTAAGGTTCATCCAAATCTTCCTCAAAACAATCTACCTAGCTCATATGGGAACAGATACATTCATGATTCTAAATACCCTGTAACAAAATCGAAGCTTTCTAAACACAAGACTCTGTTCTATTCCTAAACAGAGCGTAGAGTAATCAGAAGTTTACCTGAACGAGATGAAGAAAATTGAGAGGATTTGATTAACGATCGGATCAGAAACGAGTCATGATTCTTCAACTTCTCTCAATTACCTTATAAAAATCAAAACTTTTCTTAGGGAATGAACAGCAAAACAGAGGAAAACAGAGAGAAAGGGAAGGGACACTTGAATTCGAAGCAAAAGCCTTTAGCTTTTAGGACCCCGTGGCTGTTAATTGTCTTAAAAAGCGTGAAGAAAGCTTAATAAATGAAGGGGGATAGAGAGAGAGAGAAGGAAGAGTAGAGAATAATCTCCATTAGAACACACTTAAAGGTGATAACTTTATGATGGGGAATGGCTACAAAACAAGTTTTTTGGGTTGAGAAGGTCAAGCAAGTGGGGGCACTTTCACTTGTAAACAATAATCAAATTTTGAAAAAAAAAATAAGAGAGTTGATGTTTACTAGCATAGTACTGGTGAGTGACACATTATATTTGACTATGATTAGTAAAAATAATTTCTTCTTTGTATACTCTGATTTTTGCTCATTGGTTTGATAATTAGTAATTGTTATCTGTACTATGTCCTTCTTAAGATTTTGTCATGGATTTGCTTTACATATTACAGATTCTAATACTCATATCAATTTTAATAATGATATTAATTTATATAATTAAATCACCAAATATTCTTTATATTTATTGATAAATAATACTATATATTTTTGTGACTAATAATAATTCTAATTTGCACTATCTTAAAACTATCAATTACGAAATATACGAAAGTTAATTATTAGTTAAGCTTATAATATTTGGTGAATATCCTATTAAATTTATGATATAAATGAAAACAGTATAATATTTTATTTTGTTTTTCTTAGTAAATAGGGTGAATATACTATAAGGATTTTGTTCCATATATTACAGACCAATACTATAATAAAAAATTATTATATGAAGAACATAACATAATACAAAATATGTTTAGATAGTGTAACTATTTGGAAAACAAAATTGTATAAAGTAACACATAATGTATTAAATATAGATATATATTATTGAATAAAATTATAATGATGGAATCAATGGTAGGAGTATTAAATCAAATTAACGGAGAGTATAAGAAACTTGATTATTATTCTAAAAAGTGTGATTGAAATATAGATTAAACTATTTCATCAATAAAATAGACTATAATTATATTATTAGTTACACAATTTTTTGATAAAATTAAAAGTTGCATTGAAATATAAAAACATCATATATTTTTGAAACATCAAAACACAATTTTAAACATCTTTTATTTTGAAACATAGAGAATAATAATTAAACAATATTTTGATTTATCATGGTAATATTTTTAATATTAGTGGATATAAAAAATCTTTAATTATAGTTTCAGTTTGTGATCAATTTATGTAATTGAGACCTTTTACTATATTTCGGATACAACCACTTAAAAATAATATCAGGAAATTTAACAAATACAGACAACTTATAAAATATTGCTCCATGTTATCTTTTATAAAAAAAAATAAGATGGCTTGATTTTTAATTATCAATCACAATTACTAAGTCCAAAATAATGATTATATAAATGATGCCCAAATGTAAGTTCACTTATGTAGCTCATTTTAAATAACAAAATCAATTTACAAAATTACAAATATAACTAGGTACACACATCAATATTTATATTAATTGATTATCAAGTTGGAGTTGAGTTTTCAAGATTGTAATTACATGTTACTTATATATATATATATATATATATATATATATCAAATAAAAACGATTTAAAAGAACAGATAAATGATTTTTATCATCAAATATTAAAACAAACCTTCATAACTGGGAAACGAGTTTAAAATGAATTATATAAAATGGTCTAAAATAGATTATCTACCTTTAGTTTTAGATTATTAGAAATAAAATTTTAACCAATAAAAGCAAGTTAAAAAAAAAAAATTGTTCATCAAAATATAATCTCGAATCTTAGTTAAAATCTATTATGTCACTTGAGCATGGTTACACTAAAATAAAGACAAAATAATATACCAAGTTGAAAATTGTTAAGTAGGTAAGGGTCATCTAATAGTTTATTTTGCTCTCAACCTAATGCATTATTACATACGGCCAAATGAAATGGAAAAAAAAAATGTAGTCGATGATATTATATTATGGATAATTTCTGCTGAATGATAGGCGATCCATTGCTATTGTGAGATTAATGAATTGTAACATTTTTATTATTTTATTTTGTGGTTGATAGATATTTGTATTGGTTAGAAGGGTCAAGAGAATTCGGTAGGTTCAATCAACAATCAATTCTGAAAAAAGAAATACATACAACGAATAAAAACGTGTATATTATTTTGTTTTGGTAAAAGCAATTCTGGTTGTTTTAGAGGAGTAGTTGAACCAAGTGACGTTCTTTATATTGTTATCCTGCTCACTTCTTACGCAAGCAATCAGTAAAAGTCCTGCAACAGACAAACTTATTTGTTACATTTTGGTCATCAAATTTATCATTTAGCTTACAAAAATCAATTTTGTTCACATATATAAATATTATATATATATTAAATGTATGCAATATATAAATGTTAAATAAATAAGGTATGCATCTTACATTTGATTAACTAGGTTTCTTAAGGCCCATGTAGAATTAGGCTTAAATAACTTATTGGTTTGCGAAATGAGTCACTAATTTTGGAAGCCCACAAGACCGTTATCTCCTTTGTTCATATTACTCCTCTCATCGGCCCATACCTAAAAAAAAAAGAGTGAACAAGTTTTTTGGAGCTAGGTGATGAAACAGGCTGTCAAGCTTAAGCAATTGGAGCACGTGGCAGATTGGGACACGTTGATCTCGACATGGACCACAAGTCTCACGTGTCCGTGGCCATCCCTTGCCGGATTTTCGACGTGGCGTGTTCTGCGTTTTTCTGGACCATTTTTATAGATATGAAATGGAAACATAGTCACAAAGCCTCGAGTCCTTTTTTTTGTTCTACAGTATCATGCATGCATGAACGTTTTAGATTAATGGAATGAGATTCATTCAAGGTATTTCTCTACCTGATGGCTATAGTATATTACTTCTTCAACCGACATTTGACGAAATAGACCACTGGAGTATTTATATTGTGTATTTTCTAACATAATAGACTGTGAAAAGTCAGATTATCTCATAAATATTTTGATAACCACTACTCATATGACGAAGAAAATTAATTATAGTGGTATAAATCAAGTGTTTTTGTATTATAACTAAAAAAACTATAAGAGAACTAATGATAGGCTTTATATGAATCTAGACAAGAATAAATATTATATGAATTAGCAGAGAATGTCGCATTTTATTCAGGTATATATTATACTATTGAACCCGGACGCATTAGTCTAGTGGTATCCCGAGCTTCGGTTTGGAGGACGCGGGTTCGAACAAAAAATATATATTATACTATCGAAATGTAAAATAAGTGAAAATATAATATTGGAAATGGAGAGGCTCCAGACCATGAGAATGTTGGTCCCTTGGACCTTCACACATAATAAAACCATTTTTGCTTCTTTTGTTTTCTTCATTTGATGATAAATTTTGCTTTAGTTAATTCCCACTATTGTCTACTGAGGCAAACACCATACCTTTTAATACGGCTTCATTTACGTTAATCTACTTCCTTTTCGTGTAGCTAGACCGTACTTCCGGTTCCTAACTTTGAACCGGGTTCTACAGTTATAGTGTATATATATATACCAAATGTATTAATTCTAGTTACTGATCATACAAATCGATGATATGTTTTAGTGGGAATCTTACATCTGACCTATTCTAAATCTTAGAACCCTAGCTATATATATATGACTATATATTGATGCCAAAGCATAAATACCCTCACTGATCAAAAGCCTTTAGATCTTTTGGAAATAAATTATTCGAATAAATGATAAAACAAATCCACTAATATAGATAGCAGTGAGCAAAATTTAGAGTAAACATGTCATGATGCCTAGAATTTGATAGTTTTCGTGGATACGCATACGTTGCATATGTATGTTGTATTTAAAACAAATGAATGCATAATTCACAAAGGCAAACCTAAAATCTAGTGAGCTTGTGGTCACACCATTAAAAAAAACACTGAAGTTCAAAATTAACAGCATTAAAAGACAATGATAAAAACATAGTAAAAGCGAGAAATTATCAAAAAGTCGAACTATTAAATAAAACAAAAAAAAAAAGAAGATAAGATAAATTAATATAAAGATGAAAGGAACAATTAGATACCATAAGGACAAGAAATGGAATAAGAAGGGACCATCGCTACCATTTTCACAAATCCCTTTGTGGTCTCACTCTCCCATTACTCTTGAATAATAATAATAAATCAATTTTATTTGTCTCTTGATTTTTAACAACTAAACATCATATTTTATCAAGTTTTCACCAATAAAAATGGATGAAATTACATGAAAAGCTAATAATTACGACCGTGTTTTAGCGTTCTTAGAAATTAGGAATATAAACAAAACTCTAACGATGTTACAACGGATATCAAAGCTAGGTACCTACCAGACTCAAGTTCAAATTTGGCAATGACAAAAAACACTTATGTTATTTATTCGGTTAGTAAAAGTATGTTCCGTTTCATAATCTGATACCATGAATCACAAACACAAAATTGAACCAGAATCTTGTTTTCAATGTGAAGAAAAAAAAAAAGTAGTTCTGAATTTTTCAATAGTACATGTTACATAAGACAAGTCTTTGCATTTTTCTTATAAGAAATCGAGATCATGATGAATGTTTACGTGAGGTCGAGAAGCGAGAAACGTGTATAAAATTTGAAGAAAATAATAAATATATTGAAGGTTAAGTTGACACCATTATAGATATTATAAAGCAGAGCAATGTGAGCCATTACAAGTTGGCTTTGGTGGGTAAAGAGTATAAGAGCACCTCCATTGGGAGGTACTTAGAGGGGTCCTTAGCAAAAAGTGGTGGTGGGTCCCACCACTTTTGTTAAGGACCACTCCTAAAAACCCTTATTTAAGGACCGCTCCTTACACTGTTTTGTGGGTCTCACTGACATGTGGCGGTCCACGATTAGTTGGTTTTTAATTTTTTCTTTTTAAATTTTTTTTAAATGAAAAAAAAAAAAAAGTTAAGGATCCATAGGGTCTTTAACTGATGGAGATGCTCTAAATGCCTAAAGAAGAAGATCCTCTACACAGGTGCGAAAAAGGAAGGCATGGTTGTGCGTACGTGTGAACGGAGGGTGCGATGGGATTCACGTGATAGGTTCACCCGATCAACTTTATCTTTTAAGAGAACTATTTTTATTTGAAGAGAAAATATAAAAACGAGTTCAAAAGAGAAAGATATATCAGTAGGAGAGAAGAAACTGTCAATTGTCATTCAGGTTTGTAGTTGGAACTTAAAAAAAAAAAACATTAACAAAATTTATGATTTTTTGCTTTCAATTTTAATTCACTGCAAGGGAGAGTTTTATTGATATGTTATTTATACGTTTTATCAGTTGATGCACTTAGTGCAATAAAGTGAATTGAATATTATATTATTTTATCCAAGTTTAAATGTGTTCTAACTAATGTTAAGACGTAACCAAATCATTTGTTACTGAACTACCATGTAAACTGTATAGACTAAGCTACTATGCAAACTGTGTGGATTGAATTTCAAAAAAAAAAACTCATGACAGATAAATTTACACCATGTTCCATATTCTTTATTACTACACTACCATTACTTGTTTAGCATATATTTGTTATTATCAAATAGATATTGATATTAATTTTTATTTTATAATTATTGATGTATATTATTTCACTTTACAATAGACCATGGAATTTACCTCACAAAACATAATGTAAGTGGACTTACACTTGGATTAAAAAAATTACTAACTAAAAGCTAACCAGTATTTGCGTGCTGATATGATATTGACATGATAGATTCCAACATGGTGTCATGTCACATTAAATAGATCTCAATGTAAGTGGACTTACACTTTAGCTTTCGATTTTTTCCATTTAATTATTTATCCCATTATGGAATAATAGCCTACATTGCGGTATCAAATATATCTCTACCCGTATGTGGGATATGCACGACAATTAAAATTTGGGAATGTTAGTCTTTTTAGCAAGTCATACGTGATGCGAAATAAGTATTCAGCTTCTGAAAGAACTCCCAGTATCCATATTAGCTTACATTAAAGTTATAAGATTTGGAGGAATTGCAACAAATTTAAACAATCAATTTAATTGTTTGATTTTATAACACTAACACGTTATAAATAAGTTGTGGAACTCTCGTTCACATATCAATTAATGGTTTGATATCTCACCAAGTTTTTTTTTTGAATGAAATATCTCACCAAGTTTTTAACACAATCATAAAATAAAACTACTAATAAAATAATGCGTGAGTCTCTTAAAAAGTTAAAATTTAAGAAATTCCTCAATGGTTTTTATTTGGTCATGCTCTCAACATTTTCTTGCATGGTTATTATAATTTCGTTCGTGTTAAAGTTGCAAATTCTCTGTTTTAAATAATTGACCCTATGTATTTAGCCGTGGGATATTATGTGACTATCTTTAAAAAGTGGTAATTGATACGTAACTAAGTTTTTAGTTCAATGGAAAAGTCGATTGGAGGTGATTAAATTGTGGTTAGAACTTGGAATCAATTGATTACGACACTCATTTGTCTGGGTATAATGATTATGGCTTTTAATGTAAAACTAATTATTTATAATCTTCGATAGTAGCTAGGAAAGTTTATTTGATTTTTAAAAAATAAATGAAATGCAAAAGGTCTGAAATAAACGAAAATACTATTCGTTATGACTGTTTTACAAAGAAAATGTATCGTATTCCTAGTAAAGATCATTACATCTTTTTTATAAGCTTACTCCAATACATTTTAAATGATATTTGGCTTTCTTTTTTGATGTTTGTTTTGATTTTTTTATTTGGGTTGAAACTTTCGATTGATTGGTACTAGGGTCTAACCTATGTAATGCACTATGCGGAACGAGGATAAAGCGCACCAACGAGGACCAGTTTTGAATGGACCTAACCTATCTGCGAGTAAACCCACCTTAATCAGAAAAAAATGATAAGATGAGGGCACAACGGGAAATCAATGTGACAATATCTTAAATATATTTTTGTCATTATTATTTAATATTTATGGTGGTAGTTCGTATCATTGAGATGTGACCTTGTACTCACTTGCTTCCTTTTAATTTATGTTGCTGCTTTTTTAATTTGTTTCCAAAATTAACATCTTAAATTTGTTGATGGCAGCCGACATTTCCGTGAATAAATATATCGTACTATTTGATATGTTATTCCTCAGAAAGTAACAATTAAGAGATTGCGCAAAAAAAGAAGCTCATCAGAAAAAACAATAATAAAGAGATTTGCGCTGGAGTTATGTTTTTCTTTTTTTTCTTCAGCAAGGAGTATAAATTTATATAAATATATAAAAACTATAATTATAGATGATTATTACGTAAAAATCTCTTAGTGAAATATTTTACTTAAGAAAACAAATGAAAAGATTGGTAAGCTAACTAAGAGCTTTGGCTTAGTGGTAACAGAATTCCAGTTGGAATGCATGTTTTGGGTTTGAGTTGTTTTGGTCATCTTTCAGTCTATATTTGTACATGATTGGATGAAAAGATTTGTAAAAATTAGTCTGGATTTACGATATGAGATCCTCCACAGTTAACAAAAAAAAAAAAAATTGGTAAACTGGCTACAAATGGAGGCAAAGAAGAAAGAAGAGTGTGACTTTCTCTCTCTATCATATCTTTTCTTGTCTTCCTTTTGCTTTTGGGAGAGATTAATCAAAATTTATTTTATTTTAATTTAAGGTATTCTTGAGTAAACTCTTAGTAACAAAGAAAACAAGAAAAGGAGAGTCTAGAAAGAGAAAGCCAGAGAGAGAGATAGAGAGAGAGCTAGAGAAAACGATACCTAAAGTTCAATCTGTATCTTCTCTCTCTCTTTTCTCTGCAGCAAACTCCATTAAGGTATTCTCTTCTTCTCTGCTGCATCTGATACATACATATATATATAGATATGCATATATCTCTATATATAAATTAACTTGTTCATCTATGATGTAGATTGATTAAAAAAAAAAACAGCTTACGACCTAGTTGACCATCTCACTGTTTCTGAGTTATGTTTCAAATTATTTGTCTGAATCATTGCAGGATCCGAGCTAGAATATATTTATATATACCATGAAGAAAGAAGATTGAGAGATTGCTATGAGAAGAGCTAAAACATATACTACATACTACAATACTCTTGAAGACTCTTTACAATAATTCTACATATGTCCCAAGATTACCATCATCACCACCAAGGAGGACTCTTCAGCTTCTCTAATGGATTCATCCGATCAGATTCTCCTAAGCAAGAACATCAAAGGGTAGAGATGGACGAGGAATCCTCAGTCGCTGGAAGTGGGATTCCTGTCTATGAAACTGCCGGAATGTTATCAGAGATGTTTAATTTCCACAGAAGCAGTGGTGGTGGAGGTGGAGGTGGAGGAGATCTTGACCACTCACAAACTTTCCGGTCACATAGACAGTTACTTGAGCAGCAACATCAGAATATTCCGGCCATGAATGGTGCAGATTCAGCCGCCGCCATGCAGCTATTCTTAATGAATCCACCGCAACAACCACCGTCCACAAGGAGCCACCAGGGTTCTTTAACTCTTCACATGTTACTACCAAACCCATCTCACCACCAAGGCTACACTAATACTATGTCTATGCACCACCTTCCACACCAACATCACCAACAGCTGACGTGGCAGTCTTCATCAGATCATCACAACAGCCAAACCGAGATGGGGACCGTCCATGTGGAAACCAGCGGTGGACAAGGCTTGTCCTTATCTCTCTCGTCGTCTTTAGAGGCAGCAGCAAAAGCGGAAGAGTATAGAAAAATTTACTATGGAAGCAACTTATCATCTCATCATCATCATCAATACAATGAGTTCAAGACTCTTCTAGCTGACTCCTCACAACATCATCATCAAGTACCAAACCAGTTCCTATCATCTCCGGCTGCTGCGTCATCATCTTCTTCCGTAGGAGCAGTCAATATCTTAAGAAACTCAAGGTACACAAAGGCAGCTAAAGAGTTGTTGGAGGAGTTTTGTAGCGTTGGAAGAGGACTTTCCAAGAAAAATAAACTTAAGAACAATTCAAACCCTAATATTAGCGGTGGCGACGGTAGCAGTAGTGGTGGTGGCGGTGGCTCTCCATCGTCGGCCGGAGCAAGTAAGGAACATCCTCCTCTATCGGCCTCTGATCGGATTGAGCATCAAAGAAGGAAAGTGAAGCTACTCACCATGCTTGAAGAGGTATGTTAACACTATATTTTTCTTTTAATTTTGACTTGGTCTTTCAATTGTATTCACACATTTTACGTAAGAAACATGATATTCTATAAAATTCATATTGTTTTAGTCAAATACACCATTAAATCCAAAAGTTATTACAAAGAAACAAGAAACATGATACGGACTGGATTCATTAATTTTTGTTTTGTCTATAGTAATTAATCTATTAGAACTGGTCATAATATTGCTTTGCTAGTCTGACTACGTAATCCTACCATCGTTTATATCGTTTATATAAATGTGACAGTCGTATTGAAAGGTATTGGGTAATATTTTGATGCTTAATTAGCGGTTGGTGGAATCGACTAATCAAAGAAAAAATCATTACAATTAATTAAAATCAGCGTTTCCTTGTCCATGTAAGCTAATCCACGTCCTAAAGCTAGCCCTTAACGTTACTTAATTATTTACCCATAATTGAATTATTCTACTTTTTAGTTGACTCATTTTTCTCACTAGATAATTTATTTTATTTTATGCTCGAGGATACGATAAAAAATCCTATTGCTAGACGAAAAATTAAGAGTATATATTATCTGGTCATTAAGTTTTCTTACTGTCTCATTTAAAAGTAACTACTGACATTCATTTGTTTATTTACCACTAGCATTTTGATTTCCTGAAACTCGTACAAAAATATACGCCCCATGAGAAGTCTCCACACGACTATATATTAATCACGTGAATATATTGCACACATGTTAGCACTAATTAACAATGATTAAAAGAAAGTATTAAATATGTATGGATTGTATAATGTATAGTTTTTATTTTTGTTGGCAGGTGGAGCGACGGTACAACTATTACTGCGAGCAAATGCAGATGGTTGTGAACTCTTTCGACATAGTAATGGGCCACGGCGCAGCGATACCGTACACCGCTTTGGCTCAAAAGGCTATGTCGAGGCATTTTCGATGCCTTAAAGACGCCGTGACAGCTCAGCTTAGACAGAGCTGTGAACTTCTTGGGGACAAAGAGGCGACCGGAATATCTTCTTCCGGTTTAACTAAAGGCGAAACGCCGCGGTTGCGTTTGCTAGAGCAGAGTTTGCGTCAGCAACGTGCGTTTCATCAAATGGGGATGATGGAACAAGAAGCTTGGCGGCCACAACGCGGTTTGCCTGAACGCTCCGTTAATATCCTTAGAGCTTGGCTCTTCGAGCATTTCCTCCACCCGTAAGTCAAAATCTTTATTTTATACTGCATCATTTTCATTTTAACCTTCGTTTTAATTTTTTGGCACAAAAACATTTAATTTTACATATTTTCAAAATAAAAATATCATTAATTATAAATTTAAATTTTAACCAATAAAAAAATAAAATTACATATAAATTTGATAAATTATGCATTGAAATCATAAAATGACACTTATTTTATAATGAATTTTTTTACTCGGCAATAACAATTAAATCGAAACGAATGGAATATAATTTTTTCATTATTTCCTTATCAATTAATCCATTAAAGTATTTAATTTCTTGTTATGTCATCACTGTTTTCTTTAGTTTTATGTGTGTGGAATTTTGCTATTTTATTGTTACTGAGAGTAATCGAAAAAATGGAAATAAAGCAAAGAGTAAGTGTTTTGTACTTTTTTTCACCTCTCTGTCAATTGCTTTATGAGTAAAACAAAACAGAAAAAGAAATGTAAGTTAAAAGAAGGAAAAGAACTGGATCTATGCTAATGTAATCATCAGCTTTTCTTTTGTCTCTTAGAGCATCATCAACCCTATAACCCCATCAGGGTCTCTTAATGATTTTTTAAATAATAAATGTTGGTTAAGAACTTAGTTAAGAGACACTAAAATTTTTGTGCTCTAATGCTAGTCTCTTAACTAAAGGTTCTTAAAAAATACCTATACAAATACAAAGATTTAGAAGTGATAGATGGTTTATAATGGAGTGTCTACAAAAGGAAATATACCTGCATGAGAGCAAGAGAGATGGTTTCAGCAAAAGGTGCGAGACAGTTGAAGAAATCAAGGAAAGAAGTTGCCAAGAGAATGGTGATGGCTGTAACAGCAGGAAGCATCCCTCCTTGGATCTTGAATAGCTCTGTCATCGAAAATCCAGGACGTCCATGTGTGGCGGAGCTGAACTTCGAATGGTTGATTTGCTGTGGATGAGGAGACATGGTAGAGGGGTAGTAGCGAGCTGAGACCACGTCTGTCGGAGTCGTTGTTTCAGTGTGCCCGGACCTTTTGATGAAACGCGAAGGTGAAAGTGGAGTTGCAAGGATTGAACCGATTGAAAACCTTGGAGTTAGATTTATAGAGACAGAGCAATGTTCAGATCATGTCGAAGGTGATGAGAAGCCAGACTGAGAACACAAGCTCTGATCTACACCCAACAGAGCTACAGTTGAAACGAGAACGCGAGCAGATCCCGTGAGTCCTCTAGATCCAACGCTTCTGCTTGCCTGGAGAGGGTGAGCGGTGATGAGGGTGGAAACAATGGAGGTGGTGACGACAAAGAGATGACTCGGAGAAGTGGCGAGGACAGCAGATTCCGGCGAGGTTGCGACCCAGGAGACGGCGAGAACCAGATCTAAACAAGAGGTAACGATGAACTGAGTTGATGACAGTAGAAAGCAGCAGGTGATACAGAGGACCCGACGCCGGCGTCGAGGGATGCAAGCGGCGGCGGCGTTGTCACTTGAGTTCGCCCTAGAGTTCGCCCTTTGGTCTCGTAAATTAGGGTTGTCTATAATCAAATTAATTGGCCGATCAATCATACCTCAAATTCGCCAAGCTTGTAGTCTAAGAAAGGATCGATTTGAGAGAGAAATCATCGGGAGAGATACAGAGAGAAAGAGAAGAGAAAGAGAAGAGAGAAATGAAAACTTTTTTTTTTCATCGTCTCAGAGTGACACGTGTCCTCTAAGACACGGTTCTTGCTTCCCCTAATTAAGATACGTGTCTTGTGTTAATTACAATTTTTCTTTTTCTTTTAACCACAATAATGCTAAGATACATACTTAAGAGACAGCGTTAATGCTGCTCTTAGATTCTCACGCCCCTTGTTGGCAAAAAGAAGGAGAAAGTCTGTACTTTTTTTCTTGCGTATATACTTGATTGTATTGTTTAATAGTATAAAGAAAAGTAAAAAAAATTAGATTGAATCTAGGGCAAAGATAGAGTGATGTCATTTTCTGGTCTCTTTCTCAGGTATCCAAGCGATGCAGATAAGCACCTCTTGGCTCGACAGACGGGTTTATCCAGAAATCAGGTCAGTCTATAAATAAAATTTATATGACATATATCTACTATATAGGCATTAATTAACACAATAAATAAAAATATTCATTCATCAAATACTTGGCTAATGTTTAACTAGAGATACAACTGATGGTATTGATCAGAATCTGGACTCCTAATGAGTTACCTTGTTGTAACATGTCTTAGAATTAGTTTTATTTTCTTTCACGTATAAACAGTTGCATATATACGTGCATGTTCTTTTTCCTTTGCGTTAGTACATGATATCAAACATTGTTTGGAAATAATAAAGAGAAATACCCTAAGATAGACTTAAAAAAGTTTTTGTCACAAAAATAAACTTTAAGCGAAAAAATGACAAAAATAACATTTTTGTAGTGGGATTTTGGGGGTAAATATACGTTTATACCCCTTGGGTTAACTAATCTAGACTTAGGGTTTAGAGTTATGGAGTGGGGTTTTGGGGGTGAGGTTTAAAATTGAAAAATTAAATAAAAAATATTATTTTTTAAAAAATAAAAAGGTCTAGTTTGGTCATTTTTGTTTTTGAAGTTTATTTTTGTGACAAAAACTTCAAAAAGTGTTATTTGAGAGATTTGCCCAATAATAAACGACGACATAAAGAATAGTCTCGTTATAAAATAAAATAGTATTTTTCTTCTTCTAAAAATATGATCTTAACATTTTGAATTCTAGTAATATGATTTTCTGGTTACAAACAAACTTCACAATGCATAACCAAAAAAAAATAGAACTAGGTTAACATTTTACACACACATGTAGAATTTGACCATTATCATAAACATGTGTTTATTACAAACAACAGTTAGTGTTCACAATGAGTTTACACCCCAGGAGATAGAGATAGATAAACCTTAGCTTATTTATAATTCAGTTCCTGAGTAGACTAACTATGTAACTAACAACTAGCTTGAGACAAATCTTTTTGTTTGTTTCCTTTGTTTGGTTAGATATGACAGAGGAACACCATGTGTTTTGCCTTCCACTCACTAGTAGCTTTTCTTGGGATTCGTTTTATTACTATTACAAACATATAAGGGAGAGAGAGAGCGTATATGTTTATGTGCATGATATCGACATTAAAGACTCAAAAGGGACCATTGCCCTCAAGTACATCAAAGTTTGCAGCTTTCAATTACCCCGAAGAAACCCTCAAATAAATAACCAAATGACAAATAAAAAAATAAGAGCCCACCATTTCTTTCGACATTATTTAACTTGGTAAACGTTTTTGTCTTTTTCATTCAGGTGTCAAACTGGTTCATAAATGCTAGGGTTCGATTATGGAAACCAATGGTGGAAGAAATGTATCAACAAGAATCAAAAGAAAGAGAAGAAAACGAACAAGAAGATCATGAAACAACAAAAAACAGTAACAACGACAAGAGCACAACATCCAACAACAATGAAAGCAACTTCAATGCCGTTCGGACCACAACACAAACTCCAACGACAACTGCACCAATAGTAGCGACAGGCCACCGCCTAAGCGCATCCGACATCAATGCCAACGAAAACGATCCTTCATCCTCCTCCTATTCCAACGCCGCCCCTGTCTCTGGTTCAACAGCGTTTGCTACGTGTCAGCAAGGTGTTGGTGGATTCGATGATGCTGACATGGATGGTGATAATGTTATAAGGTTTGGTACAAACCCTACTGGTGATGTGTCACTCACGCTTGGTCTACGCCATGCTGGCAATATGTCTGATAAGAACGCCTCTTTCTGCGTTAGAGATTTTGGTGGGTTTTAATTTGCTTTTGTTACTCCATTTATTTGATTATTTAATTATATAAGTCTACCGATGGATTCAAAAATCTGTTTAATCTCTCACAAGAATACTTTAGTTTCCTATTGCAAACAGAAGATAACAATACAATATCATACTGTAATTGCGATGGTGAGCTGAGCATAGAAACATTACAAAACTGTAAATATCTCTCTGGGAAGATGATATCTGAAAGAGCAAAACCATTGGAGATTTAGACACACTCTTCATCGTCCACGAGCAAACAGTCTTTAATCTTCTCCCTGACAAAATAATTTGGATAGCAATAACGTTAAAATAGTGTATAACCAAGGCCTCAAGATATGACTTGACTAGTTTTATGTGCTCACCTCAGATATGTTTGACTGTCAATCTTTTGATGATGCTTCACTTGGGAGATCATGTGATGTGGTAGTAAAGAGCTGAAATGCTCAAGAGATGATCCATCTTGTGGGAGTATTTGAAACCGGCAACTTGAACAGCAAGCAGCATAAAGGGCATCAGACTCAAGGCATCCTTCTGATGAGTCCGATTCATTTAGTGGGCCGTTGCAGATAGGACAGAATGCTTCTGTAGTCATGGAACCGTCATATTTGAGATTGAATTTCTTTAGACGCCTCTGAGTGGCCATAGGAACACAAGAGTCGTCTGTTTCAGGAATTTTGTTGAAGTAAAATGGAGTAAGCTTTGCAGCTGTGCGTACAATTGTGCACTCCCGAGAAGGATTCTCTTCCTGCGCAAGCACGTAAGTATGTTTATAATAACCAGATAAAAGATGGAGTACAGGAAACCAAGAACTTGATTTGCCACCTGCAACAGAGCAACAAATGAAGACACCAAGTCATTGATCCCGGATTGAGGATGACGAGCCAACTCCACAGTCTTTAGACTGTCCTGTCCACAATGTGTTAGATGTCATTTAACAGCTGAAAAGAAATTTTCCAAGAAATAGACAAAGTCAGTTAATATACGAACCCATCCAAATGGCAGAGTCTAGTTATTTCTTGCCAAACACAATCTCGAAGTGGAAGCACAATAGGAACCTTCCATCTCGCATCAACATGCTGAATATCTGCTGATAGTGAATAACCTCGTCCCTGTCCCAAAAGAAATGCAAGTTAAAAAAATCACAATTTCGATACAATAACAAAGATACATATAAACAATGTATGCTAAAATACAAACAAAGATTCAACTTTGTCCATATGTAATCCGCTGGATCCAAAAGTAAACATCTACGTTCTTTGTAGTACCCATTGTAACCGTTTTCACGCATGAAAATCTTACTCTACAATAGAGAAAAAAACAAACCAGAGAAAAGATGATTTAAGCACGACAAGGTAAACAACACACCTTGACAGTGGCCGTAAGAACATGGGAAGCGAGTCTCGACGTGCATGATCCTATCACTAATCTGTTGTACCCATTCTCAGAGGCAACCTAAAAATAATCATCAAGCAACATTAGATAAAAAGATATTTCCAAGGCTGTTCTTCTCTTTTTGTCTCAGTATAATAACAGCCAAACAAACCTTTTGCAAAGACAACATCTTCAAATGCAGCAAAAGGTCTTCCTTTCCAGTATCATCACTAACAGACTCCAATAGCTTCACAAGCCTATCCCGTGCTTCAACAGAGTCTGAACCAAACACACTTTCGATAGGAACGACATGAATATCCTTAGCAGGTGGAGACATACTCAACACAGTGGATCTAACCCACGCAACCGCATCACCCATTCCACTGGAAAGAGCAGGATAAGCAGCACTTTCATCCACAAACGCAACACCAACACCAAACACAGGTAAAGATCTATCACGACTCGCCTCGTAATTCTTCAAAGCCTTGACTTGCAACTCATGCACAAATTGAAGAAGAACCCTAAATACACATCAATCAACACGTTTAGACTAACAACTATCAAAAAAAAAAAACGTATATCTCCAGAGAGAGAGAGAAAAAACCTGGAAGATGAACCGCCAGAGAAAGCAACAAGGACGTTATCTGAAGGAGTGATCATGGCGTGTGAAGTAACAGCGAGACGGAACTTCCCATAGACATTGCTCCTGAAACAATCTGAGCAGAATCTTCCATCGTCTGAGCCACCATCCCCAAACGTCATAGGCTCATTGGATTTACACTTAAGGCAAACACTCTCCTTAACAATAACTTCCTCTAACTTGCTTCCATTCTCCTTGCCACGGCCATTGCAACCAGACTCACAGCCAGATGAATTGCAAGCCATGTCGAAGCTAATACAATACAGTAATCAACGTGTATCCGCCATTAACGAGCTTCTTACTCTAAAGTCTAAAATCAATCAGATTCAAAATCGAAACAAACACATCTAATCAACCCTAAATCAATCGAAGTATACGAGAAACAGAATCTAGGTCTCTGCTTAGTGATGGATTACCAGTTTCAGATGGGAAGAGAGTCGTCGCGATGCTTCAGATACAGCAGCTCCAGTCACCGTAGAGGAAGAAGACGATAGTGAAAGGGGAGAAGACTTAAACCTTGGTAGACAGAGAGAAAAGGCACAAATATATTTAACGGCCCAAGTATTGTATTTAATAGAAGCCCATAAATATTTTAAAGCCTATATATTATGTAGAAGCTCAGATTTATGCTTTCGGCCCAGTATGATCCGACTTCATGCCGTTTTCTCTTCTCATACCGGGATGATGTTCTGTCTTTGCGACTGAAAGAAAGAATAATGACTAGTGAACTTTGGATTATAGTAGGGGACTAGTGAATTTTGGATTATATTAGGTCTCGTCTTTGTCCGAATAAATATATTAAAAAGTCTTAATAGCTAATTCAGATGAGCCCAATTCAGATTGATGAGTTACGTTTTGTTAAATACTACTATGCTAAATTAAGATAATGATCGCTAATATCACTTCACCAGTATTGAAAAAGAGGGTTGATTCAACTTTACCATAATGGGTTTTGTTTTATCCACCATTTTATAGTCATAATGAGACGAGTGGACAAAAAGAATGTGACAATCACTATCGTCGAGAATATTACAAACAAATAAATATCATTGGTTGTCCACATCCTGTGAACATTTGGAGATATTATATTCTCTCATTAAGATGCATTAAGAGAACTAGTAAATTAATACTAAAGTTTTAAGGAAAGAAGTAAGAGTGCATATAAGAGGGATAAACACACTATATTACGAAAAGTTTTTCTTTTGGAAAAAGTGAGATGTTATACACATTTTTAAAATGGACATTATGTCTTGAATAGATAGATATATACTACTAGTGTATCTTCCTCTTTTTTCACTCGACTTTTTCCTTTCTGTGTTTTGTTTTTATATGGTTTTGTGTCCAAATATTAGCAAATCAAAATGATTCTGTCGAGGGCTCGTGATCAACGACAAATTTGGTTAGAACCCTACTCTTCCAATGCACACATAGTGCATGCATATATGTATGTAATGGAATAAAGATGAAAGAAAATTGATTCATGGAATGATGTTAATGGATTTAATCTAGATCAGTAATCATGTGATAATAAGAATTAAACAATTCATTAAAAGTCACTTATAATCGTAATATGTTTTAAGCATCTTGTCTTAACTTTTCCCTTTTGGTTTATAATGTGACTCGTAGACTTTTTACATATTTTTCTGATAATCAATGATGAGTATTAAAAAGAATCAGTCATAATGTATAGGAGTGCATGTTCATAGTTACGTTACTATCCGTTTTGATCAAAGCTTTTACAATGTTATCTTCGTTAGTATTATTGATATAAACGTACTTTGTAATTACAAAATCTATATATTATTTCTACAACATGGAATTTCAACAAATCATTAAAATGTTTAAAATAATGAATGGCAAATCTACCGACATATGGCTGATTCAACCGACTAAATCCACTGATTCAGTTATGTCGGATCTAAAATCTGAGGTATAACATTTTGTGTGTGTGTAACATGCAACATTTGAAATAATAGATTAGTATCGATGTATATGCTCTGTACAACAATTTTAAAACTAATGATAGGTCTTGGGAAATGTCAAAGGCAAAGAATCTAAAGAAAGAAAACAAGACATGACAAACATACATAAGCTAAATTTACGGGGTAAAGACAAGAAAACAATACCACAGAAAGCTTAAATTCTTTTTCTTAAAAATAAACAATACACATTCAAACAGCTGGTGAGGTTGTAGAACGAATCGAAATGTGTTTTGTTTTGGTCATATATAAAATTGATTATGATTCGTACTAAGACTATGGAGTTTAAATAGATAAATAATTTTCAAACTTACTGAGAATTCTTTTTTATTTTTGACAATGAAACTTACTGAAAATTCAATGTCATGAACTTATGGAGTAAGCATCGAATATCGAGGTCATCTATAAAATTCTTTGTCTGCATCTATCAAGTAACCATAGAATAACTAAAAAAAAAATGGTCCCAAGTTTACCATGTAATCATGTAACTCTGTTTTCTATCATTATTTTTTTGTTACCAATGTATCTAGTCATTTTGAAATGATGCTCCAGAAAACATATATCCAAGTTTCTTGTATTTTACCAATGTATTATATGATAATGAATTTAACGTGGTAAAACTTGACATGAAATAGTTCACAAAAAAAAGAAAAAAAAAACTTGACATGAAATATCTTTAAAAGGAATAATATTGTAGTAGTATTACTTAACATTTAGACACGTGAAAGCACATTTCTTTTTTTTTTTTGTAAATGCGAAAAGATACAAACCAGACACATACGAATGTAATATCACGTATGCATGTATGTATGGATTTTGACTATTTTGCATAAACCTTTTATTTTAATTTATCTTGCAACCCAATACCGCGTAACGAGATTTTTGGAACCAGTCACATGCTCTTTTCTTATTATTATAAAAAAATATTAGTTACTACATTTCTGTATATACGAAAGATGAAATCTAATATTGTAGTATGATTAACTATGGTAATCTAAATGACCAATACTACTAATATTTAGATTAACGAAAAAAAATCCACAATGGAGATTTTAGTTTTCTTGAGAAAAAGTAAAGTGTAGGAGTAAGAATTTTAATTCGACAAATGTCACAAATCAATGAGAGATGCTACCACTACTAAGCTTAGCTACTAAGTACTAACTACTAAAATCCAATAACAATCACTTTCCTAACATTGCTAATCTGAATATTGCTTTTTTCTTAAATGACTAAACTACCCCCACCATACTTACAACTATCAACAACAAATTCTAGAACTACCCTTCACTCTTCAATCGTGCTCAACTCCGCCGCGTAGCTTTCCCTCCTCCGGCCACTACTAGTGCTACCACCACCGTCAGCGTTTCTCTCCTTCCTCCTTCCAAAGCCTGAACCCACCGTATCATCACAGGAGGCAACTCTAGTGCGATATTTATCACCGGCGACAATAGGATCCACACGTCTCCGGCGAGAGCTTCCTCCACCACCACCACCACTACGTCCCATGAGGGCAGAGTTAGCTTTAGCGGCCAATGCAGCCATCTCCTCCGCTTGAAGTGGCTGACGAAGATAACGAAGAGGGAGAGCGAAGTATATCTGACCTAGCTGAAGCTCCTCGTCGGCGCTAATAGCGGAGAGAGCCTCGTCGAACTCCATGTCGTCCGAGTTACAGATAAAACACATCGGGTTCTTCAGCAAAACGTATCCGACTTTCACGGGTTTAGTGAACTCCATCATCCTCCCGTCTTGCAAGATCAGCTTCGCCGTAGCCACTTGAGTAGACTCGCTCGAGCTGCATATGCCCATTATGTATTTCTTGGTAACTCGTTGAGCTGGCTCGTAAGAGAGTACGTAACTCGTTGTCCGGTGAAAGGAGTTGGGGATAATAATGTGGTAAGAGAAAGGGAAGAGTTGTGTTATAAATAGAGAGAGTTTAGTTTAGTTTATGTTTGTGTGTAAGAAAAGTTTTGATGCCACGTAGGATTTTGTCGTCTTGTAGACCAATAGAAGTGATGACAGGCTGTATAAGTGGTGGGGAGGATGACAGCTTTGTCTTGTTTAGATATTTTTACCACTTTATTATTATTATTATTACGTATAATTACCATGTCAGTGACTGCACTTAATTATTATGACTTTCTTGTATAGATTCACTTACCTTTGAAGCTTTAAATAGAACTCTTTTCGCGGGTAACATTTAATTATAACAAAGTGTAGAGTACCAACTAGTATGTGTGATGTCTATAAGAAAATAAATATAATTCTTGGTTTTATAAGTGTATTATGAAGAACACACTTATTTTGTGAATAGGTAAACTATAATTTACTACATTGATGCAAATGCGTGTGGGGGTAGAGCGGTGGGTTTACAAACTTAAGTTGAAAGATCTAAAATTAAATATCCGATATAGAACAATAGGGTCCATTTTATTTCTGCCTTTATGACTAGGTTACAAATTTAATATATACTGATTTGTATATGAATAATTATGAACTTCTTTGTCACTTTTAAATCTATGATTTTGATTGGGGAATAAGCTGTCGGATGCACTAAATTCATCAAGATATATAACATGTGTTGTTTTTTAATCGCCATTAACTATTTTGATCATTTACGCTTTATTTATGATTCTCTTTGGTGGGTTTTTTTCTAAAACAAAGTAGTTAATGAAGCCTAGTGAAACAGTGTACTTTGATACTAATAAAGAATATAACAAAGTGGTCATGACTTATCAGTTAAGTACTTTTCTTTTGCGACCATGGTTTTACATATTCCTTGCAAGTAGGACTTGTTTGAGGCTTTGGTTTACCAAGTTGCGTAAGGACTTCTACCACTGTTTTACCCTACTAATTTATACGTGGAGGCATTTACCCAATCAAAAGTGAAGGTGGGAGAAAAAAGGAAACAACAAATTCAAGTGAAGACGATAGCTAGAGAGAATAACATAAAGTAGCTATGTTTTAAAATGAATTGATTGTGAATGTAAGAAAATAAAACATGATTTGATTGTGTTGATCGATGTATAGATTCACACTTCCGAGAACATATTCTGTATGTGAGTTAGGTGATAACAAGTTGTATAGGTTTTGAGCATGCTTTTGGGAAATTAAATATCTTTAGTTCTCGGTTTTTGTTAGTATCTATCGGAATCTACAATTCAGGAAAACTTGTAAAATAATGATTGGATTGTATCCTTACACAACTATACGAATTTTAAGATGATTATATTACCGTTCGATCATAAATACAATAACTGCGCAACTAGTCTTGATCTACTGAACTTTAGTGTCTCAAGTCCGTAGACGTACCCACTACCTTATAGGTTAGGTTAAAATTCATCCTGGATCATAAGGTTTTCTTTCTTTGCTTTGTTATGTTGCATTGTTTTATATAAGAATAATTGACCGTATAATAAAGTATATAGATGATGTAATAAATTATAATTGACCTGAGAGTCCACGGAACATAACAAGGAAGTGTAAGAATAAGAAGAGAAGAAGTAACCAGTGAAGACGTGGCCTGGTGAAGTAACCGACCAGTGAAGACGTGCCCCGATGTATTATAGCCAAGTGTCTACATTCGAATGTTAAGATGCCACGTACTATTATCGGGTCCCACAACAATCTAATGGAGTTTGCGTAAACTCGTCGAGTCCCTTGTTGCCTGTTGACCTGATATGATCTTTTTGTATACAACAAAGTGAAGATAAATAGAAATCGGTGTGTATGGTTAGCATTCAAATTTTATATTTGGTTGTTTATTGGAATCTAGATGATGTAACATTTATTTTTAAAAATGTGTAGACTGTAGAGTACCGACTAGTATGTGTGATGTCTATAAGAAAATAAATATAATTTTTGGTTTTATAAGTGTATTATGAAGAACACACTAATTTTGTGAATAGGTAAACTATAATTTACTACGTTGATGCAAATGCGTGTGGGGGGTAGAACGGTGGGTTTACGAATTTAATTGAAAGATCTAAAAATTAAATATCCGATATTAAAACAATAGGGTCCATTTTATTTCTGCCTTTATGACTAGGTTATAAATTTAAATATATAGTATTGATTTGTATATGAATAATTATGAACTTTTTTGTCACTTTTAAATCTATGATTTTGATTGGGGAATAAGCTGTCGGATCCACTAAATTCATCAAGACATATATATATATATATAATATGTGTTGTTTTTTAATCTCCATTACTATTTTGATCAACTATGCTTTATTTGTGATTCTATTGGTGGTATGTTTCTAAAAAAAAAAAAGTAGTTAATGAAGCGTATTGATAAAGAATATAACAAAGTGGTCATGACTTATCAGTTAAGTACTTTTCTTTTGCGACCATGGTTTTACATATTCCTTGCAAGTAGACTTGTTTGAGGCTTTGGTTTACCAAGTTGCGTAAGGACTACCACTGTTTTACCTTTCTAATTTATACGTAGAGGCATTTACCCAATCAAAAATGAAGGTGGGAGAAAAAAGGAAACAACAAATTCAACTAAATACGATAGCTAGAGTGAATAATATCAAGTAGCTATGTTTTAAAATGAATTGATTGTGAATGTAAGAAAAAAAACATGATTTGATTGTGTTGATCGATGTATAGATTTACACTTCCGAGAACATATTCTGTATGTGAGTTAGGTGATAACAAGTTGTATAGATTTTGAGCATGCTTTTGGGAAATTAAATAGTAATATTTGATCACCACCATCTTTAGTTTTCGGTTTTTGTTAGTATCTCTCGGAATCTATAATTTAGTTCTCGGAATCATAAATACTATAACTGCGCAACTAGTCTTGATCTACTGAACTTCAATGTCCCAAGTCCTTAGACCATGTTCAATGCGGGGTTCTTAGGTGCGGTTCTTAACTTTTGATTTTTCGTTTTTCGTTTTTTTTTTTTTTTACTTTACGGCTAAGAACCGGCTCTTAAAACTCTTATTTAAGAACCGATTCTTAGTTTTTCTTAGTTAAAAACTAAGAATCGACTCTTAACAAAAATTAAAAATCCCACCTAAGAACTCTGCAATAAACATGGGTTAGGTTAAACTTCATCCTGGATCATTGACCGTAATATATTATACTATTTATAGATTATGTAATAAGTTATAATTGACCTGAGAGTCCACGGAACATAACAAGGAAATGTAAGAATAAGAAGAGAAGAAGTAACCAGTGAAGACGTGGCCTGGTGAAGTGACCTACCAGTGAAGTCGTGCCCTTATGTCTTATAGCCTCGTGTCTTCATCCGAATGTTAAGATGCCACGTACTGTTATCAGGCCCCACAACAATCTAATGGAGTTTTCGTAAACTCGTCGAGTCCCTTGTCACCTGTTGACCTGATATGATCTTTTTATATACAACAAAGTCAAGATAAATGTGTATGGTTAGCATTCAAATTTAATATTTGGTTGTTTATTGGAATCTGGATGATGCATCGATCAATAGGTGGAAGTGGTTAATTGTCAACTATCACAGCGATGCCAGCCAGAAATGAAGTTGTGTTTAGCTAATACTATTGTTTTCTCACGTTCTTTGGGGTCAAACGACCGCTCTAAGTTTTGTAATAATTGAAAAGAAAAACGATTTGACTATGGCCTAATAATGGATCGTTACAGGCTGAAACTGATCATCTAAACTATCTCAGTTGATATAAACTATGGACATTATGATCTATGAGTTTTATATTCTAATATGCATAGTATCATTTCTCTTGGAGTCATTCTATGTTACATAATAAAAGTCAGATGAAAATATGAAGCTGGAGTGTCGAAGCAATGCTTGGTAGTCGCAATACAATCATAATAATGTTCTTATATTTCTGTACACAATAATGTCCTTGTTCTCTATTATCGCAATTACGTGTGTTTGTTTTTAGTAATTACTTTTTATGTGTTGTAAATAATCTAAAATATCCATGCGCTTGTAAAATTTAATAATGATTTTATTACTTGAAAGGTTTGTTATGTAGAGGAAAAAGAGAACGTCACATGCTGCATGCTTTTGTATGAAGCTTCATGGATGCTCTCCTCTCGCGGTCTCACCCCACAAAACGAGAAGATCGAATCAATTATCACCTCTTTGACCAGCAAAAGAATGCTTTCTTGGACTTCCAAAACTTTTTCCTATAATATTGTTTTGCATCTGTATATCAAACTACCAAATTACACATATATCAAATAAAGATACATATTATATTTGATTAGTTATATAAGTCTTATAGGTGTTACCAGTCAGGTTTGAATTGAGATGGTTTATCTTTTGTTTCCCACCATATAATAGTTCAAACCTTTTCAGTCCAAAAGAGTTTTATTCCGTTTGCAAAATTATGTGTACGTTTAAGCTGCATCACGATATTGTTTAAGATTCCATTTATTGTGTGTTTTAGTTATGATTGTTTTTCTCTCTTTAGGTGTGGGTCGAAGAGATGAAAACTCCCGTTTAACATGTGCATCAGTAATCTTTTGATTGTGTTTTATGGATTACAAATGATGTGTCAAGTTTGTTCTCACATTTGATCAGAATAACTAATCATTAGGAATTAGTTAAAAACAACCAACATTCATGGCGCGTCCCTGCATCTATCGTCGACTTGTAAAATTTACGATAGTATTTTTTAAAAAAATATTGGAGTTTCATATTATCTGAAGTACTTGAAATATCCATATGATCAAATTTTAATTATTTGCTAAAGCTAGAAGATATGTTTCATACGATATGGAATATATTGATTTTTGGGGTGTTG
Organism: Moricandia arvensis; assembly: GCA_905132765.1. Lineage (NCBI taxonomy): Eukaryota > Viridiplantae > Streptophyta > Magnoliopsida > Brassicales > Brassicaceae > Moricandia > Moricandia arvensis. Next base: position 54,075 of record CAJHQP010001826.1, read on the forward strand.
TTTTGCTAATATTATTATTCACATAATAGTGGGGCTCCCTTTAGTCCAATAATTTCTTGTTTTGTGTTATAGATAAATTGAAAAAAGCTCATACTCGTCATTACGATGAAACTTCCCACCTTATAACTTTATAGAAATTTAGAATCAAAGTTTCATCATCATGCAAGGTTGTCTTGGGTCCCTCTATATTTTTGTTAGTTCTGAGCACTTTAGATTTAATGGGTCATAGAAGTATCAGCTATTAGTGTGTTTGGTCTTGATTTTTGCGAACATATATGCATATCAATAATTTGATATGTATAATTTAGAGTTGTATATAAAATAATAAGTGTTCATTTTAAAACTTTTTAATTACCATTTATTTTTTAAATGACATTTTTAATAAGTTCCGATAGATTTTTTTAATTTTAAAAGATTACATAAACATGTTTATAAGTTAGCTTTTGCAGTAAAACTTACTTCTAAAACGATTTATTTAATATGATGTTAATTTTTTTCTTTAAAAAAATTGTTTGTGTTGATTAGGTATCTAAGAAAATCTATAGGGACTTACGTACGGATCATATGAATCTGTATGTGCATGTACTTGAACAAGTAGATTGCTTTAATTAACAAATACGAACAATTTAATATCCAAATTTGGTTCTCATCTTTAAGCAAATTTGGTTCTCATCTTTAAGCAAATAAAATAAAGTTGTACTATAAGTAAGTGGATTCATTGTATGTATGCCAATATAAATATATATTAAAAAAAATTCAAAAATTCAGATATTTGCAAACCCGATGCGATTTGAGTCAGACACTTAGGATTTAGGATAGATCTATATGCTTCCCTTCCGGTTTACCATATGATAATGAGAAATATACACTTACTCAACATCACCATCAGGTTAGTCTAATAGTATGATGGTATCATAGTTTAATCATATTAAATTGATGTTGTTAATTAAAAATGATTATTGGATTTTACTTGAAAATCTGAATATGATTTTCTTTTTGTAACTAATAAGTATATATACGAAATTTAAGCAAAAGAAAACTCTATGTAAACAATTTGGTTATAAAGATTTCGACCTAGCTAAATGGTTCACATTTGAGCTTGAGTGTGTGACAAATCTTGCTAAGAATCTGATTACTTAATATAAAAATAATCTGATTACTTCACTGTCAGTTGTTTTCTTTGATACGTCAGCAAGCCTTACCAACTATGTACTATAACAAGGTCAAAAGTTCTGATTCAAAACTGTTACAAAAAAGTTTCTATAAATACAGTGTTCTAATGGGACATCCGATATGACATTTGCTATTCGGATTAAACAAATGCAGGAATATCGTAAAAAAAGTCTTCAAAACTTATGTTTTCTAAATAAACAGAAATAAAATTTAAACTAGCTGGGTTATAGTATATAGGTGAGGGTGATGAAATATGTTAGAGCACCCGCAACAATAGTTTTTACGGGAAATCCTTAGGGAAAAAGAAAAAATGGCATTTCAGATTATATAAGAATATTTCAGATTTTTTCTTTAAAAAAAACCTAATCATTCACGAGCCGCCACGTGTGCAGTGGAGCCCGTAAATAGTGTAATGATCAATCCTTAAATAAGGATTTTAAGAATAAAATCTTTAACTGTTCATGGGACCCACTGATTATAAAATTAATATTTCCTTAAGAATTCTCCCTAAGGATTCCTTGTTGCGGGTGCTCTATCTTTAACTGTTCATGGGACCCACTGATTATAAAATTAATATTTTCCGAAGGATTCTTTCTAAGGATTCTTTGTTGCGGGTGCTCTTAGAGCATCCACAACAATGGTCATTAAGGGAAATCCTTAGAGAAAAATAAAAATGGTCATTTCAGATTATATAAGGATATTTTAGATTTTTTTTTAAAAAAACTAACCATTCACGAGCCGCCACGTGTGCAATTGAGTCCGCAAATAATGTAAGGATCAATCTTTAAATAAAGATTTTAAGGATAGAATCTTTAACTGTTCATGGGACTCACTGATTATAAAATTAATATTTTCCTAAAAATTTCCTCTAAGAATTTCTTTGTTGCGGGTGATCTTAGAACCGAACCTAAAGATAAGTCGATCCAAAGTACAACTATAAAATTGATGCTACTTTCGGATATCTAGAATACAATGGAATCACATATGCATTGAGAAATAATTATAATATATTATTTTCCTACAAAGATACAAATTTATCACATTTCTCTAAGGGCAAATTTCTCAAATAACACTTTTTGAAGTTTTTGTCACAAAAATAAATTTCAGAAACAAAAATGACCAAACTAGACCTTTTTATTTTTTAAAAATTAATATTTTTTATTTAATTTTTCAATTTTAAATCTCACCCCCAAAACCCCACCCCATAACTCTAAACCCTAAGTCTAGATTAGTTAACCCAAGGGGTATAAACGTGTATTTACCCCCCAAAAACCCACCACAAAAATATTATTTTTGTCATTTTTTCATTTAAAGTTTATTTTTGTGACAAAAAATTTTTTAGGTCTATCTTAAGGTATTTCTCTTTCTCTAAACTATAAAAGGAGAAGATAAATATAAACTGGTGAAACAAAATCTGACTAACGAGAAAATAGAGAAGGAAGAAGACGAAAGTTAAAGAAAGTGGAAGCAAATGAAAGAAACGAAGACAAGAACGCCATTGTCGCCGATAACTTGTATCGATCACAATGCTTCTCTCCAGCACCGATCAATATTACGGCCACGCTCGCCGTTGAGCATGCACCTCCCAACGATAAAAACGATAAAACCTGAATAAACCAAAATATTATTAGTAGGAGGCTATATTTAGCAAATCTCATTAATTTTTCTTCTTTGGTTTTTTACTACACTGCAGTACTTAATTTAGAATATATTACTTGTTTTTTGCATGTGTAGTTTGTATTAGTCATATTCAATGGGAGGTTCTTAGACACTTTTTAACTAAAAATATTGGTGAGTTTCATCACTTTCTTTAAGAACCGCTTCTTAAAATTTTTAATTAAGAACCGTCTCTTACACTGTTTTGTGGATCTCACTGACACGTAACGGCCTACATTAGTTTGTTTTAATTTTTTTTTTAAGAAAATCAGAAAAAAAAAAAAGTTAAGAATCCAAAAAGGGTTCAGGGATAAACATGCTCTTAATCAGGAGTATAAAATGTAAAGAAAAACTACATTGGAGATCCGAAGAGCCATAAAATTAGAGTCGACCATCAACCAACAACGACAAAATGGATGTAATCTAGTGATTTCTCCATCTTGATTAAAGCAAAGCAAGTGGTCGACATTCCACTGATAATTGCAATATACTAGAGATGTTCACATCATCATATGACGAGTTGTATCAACTTTATCTAGCTTTGATATAACTTCTTTCACAAGAGCCAGTTAAATATAAATAAATATGATAATTTCGACATAGATCTAAAGTTTTTTGCGGTTTAATTTGTAGAAAACTGCATAGAAGATCTACGTATGATGATCTAATGTTGAAATGATATAGGACCAGTTCATAACCGAATTTACAAAATTTCAAATTTGACCGGTCCAAAAAACATGGTTGGACCGCTCTTTCTGAAAAGTCTGGCCTACTACAACATAGTCTATGTGAATACTATTAGGGATATTGCTTTGTAACTTTCAGATTCCACCACATCCTTAGTTCAATACACCCCCAAAAAGTAGAGTCTGAGTTAAACAAGAAACCAACTGTTTTTTGCATAACATTGTTAAAAAACATTGACCTGAAATTTATAACACCAAATCTATTTCTTTACAGTGGATATCATTATTAGATAGCTAAGTTAGTGTATAGACTAAAGCTTTATCCTTTCAATGGCTAATGTGATTTTGACATCCATCTTTCTCATATTGTCCACTACAAGACATTGTAGTGGGAGAAGTTATTGCAGAAAAGCTAATATAAAGTTGTGGAATGTATTACAATTCCAATGCTTCTTGGATTATATTTTGATAGCAACCAATCAAAATATAATCTTATATCAACTATGTATATTCCATTATTCTATCCACCATTGATTTATTTGGTAACACCTTTTCAAAACATTTGGTTCATTTAAAGACACGTTTCTAATCAAATTATACTCTTGTGTTAATCTACTTCTGTTTTACATTGTAGATGAATCATGAATGTAGCTTAGGTTCTACATACACATAGAGAATCATAGATAACTTACAAAGTCTCCAGAGACGATGACAGATAAAACTGTTGCTTGCAGAGGAATTCTTTGAACGATGATGGAGTAAGCTTCAATTAGGGCTAATGTAACGCTCCATGGTGTCACTAAACCCATCACTGTAACTAAATAACTGATCCACAACAGTTATAAGTCTCTTCAAAACATTGTTTTATAGTTTAAAATGAAATATTTTCAACTTCTTTTTTTTTACCAGAAGGCAGTGTAAGCGTAGAAGTCGTCATCATCGTTGAAGCACATGAAAAGAAGTGAAGCAGAAGAAAACAGAACCTGTCCAAGACGTAGACCAATGCTTGAGCTCGTTCCAACCACTTCCATGTCATTTTACATGATCTTCCATTTCTAGGCTCTCTATAAGAGTCTAACTTTGATGGAGAAGAGATGACAAAAAGTAAGAAACAGAGGAAAGGGTCCTCTGTTTTTCCAGACAGGGGAGGTAAGTAGATGTGACAACAATGGGGTCAAAAGCTCGTAAAGGCATAATGGTTTGCTTAACTATGGATTTGTTCTTAGCATTCTTAACCAAAAATCATCGTCTTGCTGTTACAAGCAATTATTAAGATCTAGAAATATGATATCTTAATCACCAATAATTAGCTTGTGATTAAAACGAAAAGTGAAACAGCTAAACCACAAAATGATGGAACTCCACATGCACTAATGACCTGGAATCAACAATCTTTTGGAGACACATAACATTCACATGCACAAAGAGAACATATAGATTGATTGGCTATAAGCAGAAGGGGTTAGCATATAATGTTCCATAGTTTTTAATGCTACAAGTAAACCACTTTTTGAAGTTAAGATATGCATTCTTCAGCAGATAAAAGCATATTTATAAGATTGATTAACAATAATAGTACGTCAAAAACATAAAAATAAAAGGATTTAAACGATTAAAGGCGTCAAGTAATGACTCAAATTACAATATATAACTGGAACATATAGTTTTGAAGGATTCATGAGGAGGTACCAAACGTTTTTCTCTGTTTCTTCTGTTAAATATCCAGTAGTAATAGACGTTAAGAGTTACCATCTGCTTTGTCTGAAGACTCGGGAGCTAGTTTCTTCGATGGACTTGATTCTGCAGATGTTGCATTCATCAAAACTCGTTTCACTCCTCTTCCAACAACACCCAAATGAGTAACACCTGATGATGTTCCTCCCCCTCCTGCAACAGTATGAGCCGTTGAGACCGTAGGCGACTCTAAGTCTTTCCCGGTGTTTGCAGTCCCCATCCGAGAAGAGCTCATCTCACCAGCTGCAGTAGCAACAGCCTTGGCACTAGCACTTGCCTTAGCTGATGATGCCATGCCCATCAGCTCAGCAAGAAGTTGCTTTGGGTTCTCTGCTTGTTGTTTCAAATCCTCAAGCTGCAGCAAACAAAAGGTGACATTAGTATGAGATTTTAGAATATTTTTTTAATGTCAACAGATATATAAGCTCACTTACCTTCTTTTCTAGATCCTCTGCGAGACCAGATAAGGTTCTGATCTCAGTTTCTTTCTCTGAAGTAGACTTATCAATGTTGGGAACATTGGATGACTGTTGGATTCCTTCGCCTATCTCAGAGACAGTTGAGGAAGTTGCTGATCCAGATGAACCCTTGACCTCCTTTGTGAGCCTCTCCATCCGAGCTTTGCAGATTAACAAAGCCTTTTGACAGTATGGTATTGCTTCCTTAGTCTGACATCCAGTCTCTAGACATATACATATGCGGAAATTTCTGAAACGTTTAAGTTAAGTTCATACAATCCAACAACACAATGCATAGAAACGAAAGATAGTGTTAAATTTCAAAGGATACAGTTCAGCTATGTGTCGACTGTCAGGTTCAACCAATCGCTCTAAGATGGACAAAGCCTTCTTGTAGTCACTCAGGGAAGACTCAGTGTCCTCTGCATTGTAAATAACACAAATCAAAATCAACCAAGCTTAATGAGAAAATGGGATATTAAGAAGGTGAATAAGAAAGAAACTAACCTCTCTCAAGGGAAATTTCAGCAAGGGCACAGAGAATATCCACTTTCTCCATTGTATCAGTTGACTGTTTGTCAGTAATAGCCCTTGCAATGTCAAGCATTTTCCATGCCATATCCAAATCAGACTCATCTTCATCCGCATCAGCATCAGCATCAGATATGTCATCGTCTTGACAATCTTCACCATCCTCTCCTTCCTCTTTACCATCAGAACCTACAAAAAAAAAGGAGACAGCATTTACAGACACAATCCTTAATACACAACAATTTGAAAGAAATAAGACGACATTATAATCTAAACGACTCATTCGCATCATCAACCAATGACACCAAGATAAACACATTGCATCTCAGTCCATAAGCTTAGGGTGAATGGAGGTGAAAGCGCAATTCTATATAGGTGACAAGTCTCAAAATTTAAGTACCTTCTTGGCCACCACTTGACCTCCCTTGTCTCTCCGCGTTACTTGACACACCAGACTCACCATTTGCAGTGGTCTTATTACTAGACTCTTGCTGAACTTCACCTTCTTTCTTAGGCATGTTACCAAGCGGATCAGCTTCGGCCTGAGCCTTCTCCAGAAGAGCAGATCCATATTTGTAATAAGCCTTAATGCACTCAGGCGCAAGTTCACCATAGTGTTCAACCCTAACACATAACCAAGCAACACAGTGAAAGTTCCATAACATCTATAGTTAACCTTACTGACAGTAACCACTATGGACTGTGAAATCTAACCTGATCTCGAGGGCACGGCTGAAACAATCAACAGCTTCAGCAAAGTCACACTCTTTCAAAAAGACAGAGCCTTTCTCAGTCAGCTCATCTGCGAACTCAAGCGTCTTCTCACCCTCCTCAGATGACAAAGCTGCTGCTTTTTCTTCAACCATGGTTAAAGCTTGAGACTTGGGTTTCTGGGTGGGTTTGAAAACAAAGCTGCTGCTACTTGTAGTACCCTAAAACCCTTTCTCTTCACCTTTTTGGCGGACTTGAGCAAAAATGGTGGAGCCCTTAAAACAAAATAATTAACATTTAAAAGAAAATTAATATTATTTAAAGTGTGTGGTTGCTAATAAGCTTAGACAGACAAAGAAGCAATCTTTGATTCATTTGTATTGTAAAGGTGAAACCTTTGTTCGTCTCTCTCTAGTAAAGATGGCTCGCTTAGTGTTTTCGTTAAGCCTAAGCCTTCCTTATACTCATGGAATCAATCGAAAGTTTCAACCTTTTCTCCTAACCCAAACAGGAGCTTCTCGAGTTCGTGCTCTTCGTTGCCAAGCAAACCCAGAATCTTCCGAAACCCAGGTGAAAAGTTTCGATTTTGTTAACTGGGTCGATGCCGAATTTAGCTAAAGGACTCGTTTTTTCGTGATTCAGGAGAAATTGGTAGTGGATAATGGCTCAACTGCGTCTAAAGAAGCGGAACCATCTTCTTCGCCTTCTTCTGGGTTTCCTGAATCTCCAAACAGGGATATTAATAGAAGAGTGGCTGCTGCTTCTGTTGTTGCCGCTTTGGCCTTGTTTCTATCGACAAGGCTGGACTTTGGGATCTCCTTGAAGGATTTAACCGCTTCAGCGTTGCCTTACGAGGAGGTTGGATGCTTCATCTTGCTTTTGGTCTTATAGATTGAGCTTTTTACGAATGAATGATTAATGATTTCTTTTTTGTGGGAAAATGGTTTGGTTAGGCTTTGTCGAATGGGAAGCCGACAGTGGTGGAGTTCTATGCTGATTGGTGTGAGGTTTGTCGAGAACTAGCCCCTGATGTTTACAAAATCGAGCAGCAATACAAGTAATGCTTGCTCTTTTAATTGTGTGTTCTATGAAGCCTCAATATAGATGAACAACAAGTACTTGTCGAACCTGTGTATTAGGAAACTTATAAGGACTAACCTGTGTTAGCTTTGGAGATTCTTATTGCAGAATAGACCCAAATCTTGTGTTGCTTTTGGTTTAATAGGCTAAGGAACTTTTAGGAATGGATTTGGCTATGTAGAAGCTAATGAACAACAAGCTAGAGCTTGAATTCAAGATTCTGGTTGCAGAACAGACCCACTCTTGGTTTAATGGATACGAGAACTTGTTTAGGAATGGATTTGGAACTTTGAGATGTTAATGAACAAGCTAAAGCTTTGAAGATTTTCTAGTTGCAGAACCGAACCATTTAAGGTCATGTTATAGTTAAATCATTTGTGTTTTTACTCTCAGGGACAAAGTTAACTTTGTGATGCTAAATGTGGACAACACGAAATGGGAACAAGAGCTGGATGAGTTTGGTGTTGAAGGCATTCCTCATTTCGCATTCCTCGATAGACAAGGGAACGAGGAAGGTAATGTGGTCGGTAGGCTTCCGAGACAGTATCTAGTTGACAATGTAAACGCCCTTGCAGCTGGGAAGCAATCAATTCCTCATGCTCGAGCCGTGGGACAGTACAGTAGCGCTGAGGCCCGTAAGGTGCATCAGGTTACTGATCCCTTAAGCCATGGATAGAGGGAGAGAGAGTCAACATAATCATTATAGAAGTTGATGGAAGTTGTTTGCAAGTTGCAACTTTATAGTGCACAAAAGTAGACAGTAAAGGCAAACAATTGGGTTCATATTTGATCAATTGTAACTAGAGTTTGATATGTTTGGTTTCATTTTAATACATAAAACTCTAATCTGAATCCAAAGACTGATGAGGACTCAGCTTAGTCCTTAGTCCTTTAACAAAGTGCTCTCTAAATGCTTCCCTGCTAATGTAGGAGCTGCCTGCATTGCAGAGTCCAAAATGGCCACTATGTTTTGTCTGCCACGTCCCGTTAGAAGCTGCACAAGTGTATGTGTATTAACATCCATAGCATTAGACACTTTCCATGTCGCCCATCTATGTGAATATTGATGAAGGTGGACATGTGACCCGCAAGGCCCAGCCCATAAAATCAATTTTCTGAAGAACCAGGTGGCTAAACCGGTTGTGAGTAGAGACACCAAACATGCAAATCTCGTGGGTTTTAAACATCATCATCATAATAATTCATATCCCGTGAATCCTCAATTTTTCTATCACAATAAAGAAAAAATCTCAAATTGTTATATTGTCAATTTTAAGACCCAAACAAATCTTATCTTTATCCTGAGATTTTGTTTTGATATTAAAAGATTATTTCTCCTTTTTCCATGATCATTCTCATATTACACAGACAAGGTTGTAGTTTACCTTCTTCCTCTGTTTTTGAACCACAAGTTTTACCGACAGTAAAACAACAAAAGGACTTTTACATTCAGACAAAAAGAAAAACAAAATTTTGATATATGAGTTTGCCTCTTTTATGAAGTAAAAAAACTAACACAAACCTGAGGAGTTTGATCTCTTCTCTCTCTCACTCTATCTATATTCCCAGCTCATGTTTTACATCTACAAAAACTCCCGAGCAAACTTTCAAGTTGGTTTAACTTTTTATCGTTCATCATCACTATGCATTGTATTATGATTGGTCTTCAAAGCTCAAGATCCAACGCCTGTCTCTTCTTATTTGACTCACTTTTCCAGCTCCGTCCATCAGATTTCTCTTCCTCCTCTGAGCTGTGACCATTGTTACTGAACATACCTCTATCAACAACGAGCGGGCTTTGTGGTGAATCCGACCTCGTCAAACTTATTAAGCTTTGCGTTTCTTTATCTAACAAAACAGGTTGATCAGAGGATGGTAACGTCTTTGCTGGATGCAGTGGATGCTTACGGATATGCATTCTATACTTCTGCAATACAAATATCATTTCACACACTGTCAAAATCATTCATTCACACATCAAAAATTTGTAAAGGAAGATGAGAGCTTTTATACTTGTAGATGGCTCTTTACTTCATCATTGGTTAAACCATCAACTTTCATCATATCTCTAATCTGCTTTGGTGTTGCCACTGGTCTCACCACAACAAACATAAACAAACATAATCTCAGTATAATGACTCAGTTTATACAACAACAAAGTTGGTTCCTTTTTTAGTTTATTAAGGACTAACCTTGTGACCCTCCAAGCCTATGAAGAGCATCCACGAATTTACAGTGAAGATCCTGTGACCATCTCCTTCTCTGCTCTTTCTTCTGAATGTGATGGCTCTGTAAAGATTTGTTGAACTGATGATGATGATTCTGCTCAATTCTGGTATAGTCCATAAGTATCTCTGATGGTGGAGTCCTGAGTGACAGAGGAGCTGGTGGTGGTGGAAGGTTAAATGACTTAAATGCCCCTCCCTGATTAGGGTAATTACATGTCTGAGTCACACACCGATCTTCTTCGTTTGTCTGTTCACAAATGATCAAATGTTAAGATCACAAAAAACAGAACACGATAAAGGTTTGATTTTTATTTGTTTATAGTGTATTACCGATTGCAATTGAGTGTTGGGATTCGAGATCCATAACTGGGCAGAGCTCATCCAGTTCTTCTTATTCTCAGTTTCCGGTTTTGCCCCTTCACCCACATCTAATTTCCCATTTGATGCCATCATCACTGATGAAGCCTCTTCCTTTAAGGTCTCAATCGCTACACAGAGAAACCAATTCTCAAAAATCAAAACTTTGAAACTTTCATAAGATCGAAAGAGAGAGATGAAGGTACCTTCGTTCAATAACAGCATGCATAAAGGTAGCTCCCGTTTAAAAACATCGATCTTTCTCCTCTCTTCCTCTAATTTTCCGACATACCCATCGATCTCAGACAGCTTCGAGTCATAATCTTTGATCCTCGACACTTCATCGAGAAATTGAGACAAGGGTTTTGCTAATGAGTACATAGACAGATTCAAATTAAGACCCATCTTATCTGTATCTGTCTGAACCATCGAAAGATAGAGAAAAAAAAAACAATAAGGTAGACAAAGAAGCTACGTGTGTATATATAGAAGAAGGATAGAAAGGTATTGAGGGAAGAAGATGAAGGACGCGGTGAACCGTAGCCGCTGTAATTAAGTGGAATCTCGAGGGCGTTTTTGTAAAATGGATTTTAATTTAGATTATCTTTAAAAATGGAACGAAGAATCTTTTTGTGATGGCCCGTACACACGCGGCGAATCGTTACACTCATTTATTCTCTTACTTATTTATTTTTGATTTATTTCCTTTTCTTCTTTAATTTATAAAAATACACAATATCTATTTTTGGGAAACTTGTTATTGTTTTTTTGTTTTGTATTAGTGCTTCCCATTAAATTCAAGATTCTCATATTCTTTATCCTGTATTTAATGGTTTTCTTGAGTAGAAAAAGAAATGTGGTATTGTGAAAGAAGGAATAGTTCTATACTGTTTTATGCACAAAGAATGGTTGAGGTTGTACAAATCCCACTAAATATGTATTTTTTAAAGAAATATATATATATATATATATATCTTACCTAATCTATATTTACTAATGTTTAAAACTATACAATTTTATGTGTTGGCATAAATTTAAACTTTTATGGTAGATTCGTATCACTTTTTAATTAAAATTTTAAGTTAGAAACATGAAATTAAATAATATATAAAATAATAATAGTTAGTAGTTAAAATGGTAATAAATTATTCATGCATATCTTGAATGTGTAAGATCTTTTTTTTTTCTTGTAGACCAAGGAGTTTCATAAACTAAATCTACGATGTTTTTATATATGGATCATCAGTTTTTATTAGGATAGTATCTAATCAACTCATTTATGTGTTTTTGTTTGAATTAGCAAAATGGACTTTGACCAAAAACAACTGGAATGTGGATATACATCGTTTGCGTCTATATCTGAATTTGCGTTTATATGTTAAAACTATAAACATAACTTTTGTTTGTTCAAATTATATAATAGTAGTATTGATTTTTTTTACAAATATAAAAGTAAAATGAGAAAACATATTTTATTTTGGATTTTCTGTTAACAATTTGCAGTATAGTAATAAATAAAGGAATGTGACGATATCTGACAAAAGCACTAATTAACCAAATGTTTCACATGTATTCCAAGTTTTAGAGATATAGTTGTCCAAACATTAAAATTTAACTATGTTTGTACCCATATCTATGTCAACATGGCGTTATACTTAAGCTCGATTTATGGAATATGAACGTACGGTATATAATATATTCGACTAATTAAACACTTGTGTTCAAACGATTTTTTAAGATTGACAAACGCACTATATAAGTCGGATAATATACATAGGGTCGTGCTTTGACGTGTTCAGCACTAGATTTATCATATATAGACTACACAAGTCAACAACCTTATAAATAATATTTACTATGACATATCCTCTTTAGGTTATATGAAAACCCTTTTTTTTTTTTTGAACAAGGGTTATATGAAAACCTTTAGTTTCGGTTTATCGGTATTATTGAAACAAGGATTATATCACACGAATATGTGTAACACAAAGTACTTGATGTATTAGAAACCGACACATATTGGTGTGAAGTATGTGATTGTAAGAAAAGTAAAGTGGTCAAAAGAACTCGGCATAATCCTTTTAACCATACACACCACCGTCCATTTTCACATTGAGCTATATATAGTCTAAGGAAATCACGTAACCATAGTATTTACTACTATAAACTTTATGGTGCTTTTTTATTGTTTTGGTTGTTTTTCTTTAGCGTTTTATTTGGGTGTGCATAAACAAGTTATACATTTTAATATGGGTGTTGTTATTTCTTCAAACGAAATTGTATCATAGTGTCGCAATAGTCTTTCTGACTAGCTAGTAACATTACACACAATCATATATTTTGGAAAATGAAAAACTTCATTAATAAGAAAATGAGGAGTAATATAATTTATTTTGCTATTGATAAAAAGTAAACGAAAGTGAGATCATTTCTTTTGTTCTTTGATTCTTTCCATTAAATTATGACTAAACCATTGTGCTTATTAAGTATAAAATAAATGACACTTTGCAGTTATATTTTTTTTAAAATGATGGAGACTTAGCGAAATTAAGTAGTCATTTATTGTCCTTATTACTAATAAACTTACGTACGTGAGTTCATATCTTTATAATAGTTAAGACTTTTAGAAGAAAAAAAAGGCGATGCTAATATTTCAAAAAACTAAAACACTAGCCAATTAGCAATGAACAAAAAGGATCTTTCGCATAATCCAATGTAAAAGAAAAGATCCCACGACGCAAACCAACTTTATTCGACTCTTTTTCTTGCTAGCCATACACAAATATCTACCAGTTTTATGCTATCGTTTAACTTTACAAAATAATATATTGATTCCTATAACCAAAAGAAAATATTCCAGAACACACCATCGCATGCATGTAATATGTCTAACCACAAGGAATCTAACGGACGGACATAAAGAAACGGCTATTTATATCCAACTATTGCTTGACATGTGTCCAACTAATCTAAGATTATTCATTTAGAAACGTCTCGAGTTGTAATAAGGACGTCGAGATAGTGATCACCGGTGATTAGTTAGATTCTCTCTTGTGGGTTCACGAAACGTGTCCTTAACCTTTTTGTATTTGTTTTCAATCCACTCCTTTTATTTATTTTCCTTACAAAGTTATAACAAACGATAGCTTTTTGCACTGTCTATCTCATTTGGAGATAAGGTTCTCGTCGTTTCTATCTGCGAGAATCCAATGATATCCTTTGGTGAATAAGAACAGCCAGCCCCACTATTCTTCTAATAATCTCGTTTCAGATCTTCTTATTTATATAAATTCAGATTTTCAACATTTGCCATCAATCATACAAGGAATAATTTGATAATACAATACGTTTAGAAAATCTTAAGGAGGTATCAAAATCTCCCTATATAAAACAAAATGAATTCATAAAACTTTTTCACAACACATAGATTAAAATTCATATACATTACCAAGTTAAAAAATCTATATACATCTCAAAAAGTAAATATATTTTAATTAACTGAGAATATTAATCTAAAGAGAAACTTAATATACAAAACTCATAACGAATCATTTAGCAACATGATCACCATGAATGACTAAAAATTTTAAACTAATTGTAAATTCATTACTTTAAAGTTTTTGTTGGGATATATTTAAGACTAAAATTTGTGAATGAATTCACATATGTTTTAACCACTTCAATTTTCCAAAGATATTGGTTAATTGGTAAACAATGGATGAGATACTTCATGGGACAAACCCTCACAAAATGTATTGTGATACTATAAGAACTTGTTTATAGGCTCTTGTCGTTTGATATAAAAACACACATGTGCCATAAAAATGCTTAAGAAAATTCATATATGTCATGTGAACAAATTCAATATTAATTTTTGTGTGTTTCTGTTAGTTTCGTTGGTTTGCAAATAGATCATTAATTAACTAATTTTTGTTTTATGACCCCAAAAAGTTAAGCGAAGAAAATGTGATTAATTTATAGTTGATGAAATCAAAGCTGTGATAAAAAAATGGCTTGAAAAAGTTTAGAAGACTCAAGACACAATGTTTACTACGGGAGATGGTGATTTTAAAGACGAACTCAAACTACTGAAAAGAAACGGACATCAGACAATGGTCATCTATCATGAACAATCTTCAACAACAATTAGTGAGACTAAAAAACAAGAGTGGCTAACCTTCGTATCCGTTCCAACTGAAGGAATTAAGACTAAAAAGGAAAAAACCTATAATAAGATCCAAGATCAAAGAGAAAATATGGGTGTGGATTTGGTAAATGCACAATATTTGTTCATTACAAGATGTTTATTTTTTCAAACAATTGATTACTTTTTGTGGAGAAGGATAAGCGAAAGAGGGTGTTGAAAAGGAAATATGAAGAAATAGAAGATGAAACGCAAAAGAGGAATCAAAAGAAAAAAAACAAACAAAAAGATAAAAAAAATTTTGTTAATGTCGTTGTTATCTAAGCATTGATTTTATATTTTCTATTTGTGATTTGGTAAATTAAGAGTCTCATGTGCTAACAAAATTATATTGTTTATTGGTTATTGACAGTTAATTTAGTTTCTTAACAATAACCAACCATAAATGAAATAACCGAAGAAAAACTCGATACAAAACTCATATTGAACTTTAGCAATAACATGATCACCATGAGTAACGAAAACCTTTTAATAAACTAATTATAAAACTCAAAATTTGAAGTATTTTTGTTGAGATGTATAAGATTAAAATTTGTGAATGATTTTGTATATGATTTAACCACTTCAACTTTTTGAAGGTATTGTTGGGTAATTGGTAAACAATCAGTACATGTAAGTTTCAAAGATTCTTTTATTCTCAACAACTAAAAAGTTGAATGTGTTTGGATGGTCTTAGTTTCATCTTGTAAAGATGAATGACCAATAAGATGTTGCTTCTTAAACAAGGAATAAAAAGAAATATTAGTTCCATTATAGAAAGTATCAATGGGTCAAAGATAAAATCATGTTTTATATTAGTCATATATACAAAGTCACCAACAAATCCGTTGTCGTCTAGCGGTTAGGATATCTGGCTTTCACCCGGGGGACCCGGGTTCAATGCCCGGCATCGGAGCCTTTTTTCTTTTTTTTTTTTGGTGTTTAAAAAAGTTTCACGGCGTCATGTTGCCGGCGACGAGATCTTTACTTTACAGGTCTGCAATAACATTCCGCCGTTATTTTTTCCCCCGTTTCGTGTCTTCGTGAAGATGAATCAATCGAATGCGAGAAAGTTAAGTACTTTTCACGTATTGATATTCAAACGAAACATGTCATCTTCTTACCCCTCAATGAAGCGATTTCCGGACAAAAAGTTCTTCAAGCCGAACCAAGAAGACGTCAGTGTCGTCGAGCGATTATGTAAAGGTAAGAGATTTAGTGAAGCCATTGATGTTCTGTGCTCACAGAAGCTGTTGATCGAAGCTATTCACCTTCTGAGTCGAGCAAAGAGACCACCTGCTACTACGTACTGCAACCTCATCCAAATCTGCACACAAAGACGCGCCCTTGAAGAAGGCAAGAAGGTGCATCAACACATTAGAACCTCTGGGTTTGTCCCCGGCGTCGTTATATGCAACCGTCTAATGGGGATGTACACGAAATGTGGGAGTTTGGTTGATGCACGGAAGGTGTTCGACGAAATGCCGAAGAGAGATGTGTGTTCGTGGAATGTGATGGTGAATGGTTACGCGGAGGCTGGGTTGGTTGAGGAAGCGAGGAAGGTGTTCGATGAAATGTCTGAGAGAGATAGTTATTCGTGGACGGCTATGGTTACTGGGTATGTTAAGAGAGATCAGCCTGAAGAGGCGTTGATGATGTATAGTTTGATGCAGAAGGAGCCGAACTCGAAAGCTAACGTTTTTACAGTTTCGAGTGCGGTGTCTGCTGCTGCTGAGATTCCGTGTGTTCGTAGAGGGAAAGAGATTCATGGGCATGTGGTTCGAGCTGGTTTGGATTCAGATGAGGTTCTTTGGAGTTCGTTGATGGATATGTATGGGAAATGTGGATGTATCGATGAAGCGAGACGCATCTTTGATAAGATTGGTGAGAAAGATGTTGTCTCGTGGACGTTGATGATCGATAGATATTTCAAGTCTCGTAGATGGCGAGAAGGGTTTTCTTTGTTCTCTGATTTTGTTAGTTCTTGTGTGCGGCCTAATGAGTATACTTTTGCTGGAGTTTTGAACGCTTGCACTGATCTCACAGCAGAGGAGGTTGGGAAGCAGGTTCATGGATACATGACAAGAGTTGGGTATGATCCTTACTCTTTTGCGTCGAGCTCTCTTGTAGATATGTACACCAAATGTGGAAACATGGACAGCGCAAAACACGTAGTTGATGGATGTCTTAAACCTGATTTGTTTTCTTGGACTGCTTTGATCGGCGGGTATGCGCAGAACGGGGAGCCTGCAAAGGCCTTAAAATATTTCGAGTTGCTTCTTGAATCTGGCACCAAACCTGATCATATTACCTTTGTGAACGTCCTCTCCGCATGTACTCATGCCGGCTTGGTCGAGAAAGGACTTGAATACTTCTATTCGATAACAGAGAAGCACGGGTTGTTTCATACAGATGATCACTACACTTGTCTTGTTGATCTGTTAGCTCGGTCTGGAAGATTCGAACAGTTGAAAGACATCATTAGTGAAATGCCGATGAAACCGAGTAAGTTTCTATGGGCTTCTGTGCTCGGTGGGTGCAGCACTCACGGGAACGTTGATCTAGCCGAGGAAGCGGCTCAAGAACTGTTCAAGATAGAACCTGAGAACCCAGCTACTTATGTAACAATGGCTAACATCTATGCTGCAGCAGGAAAATGGGAGGAAGAAGGAAGAATGAGAAAGAGAATGAGCGAGATCGGGGTCACCAAAAGGCCCGGTTCAAGCTGGACCGAGATAAAACGTAAGCGTCACGTGTTTATAGCAGGGGATACATCACATCCAATGCATGACCAAATAGTTGAGTACTTGGGTGAACTGAGGAAGAAGATGAAAGAAGAAGGGTATGTTCCAGCTACGAATCTTGTGTTGCACGATGTAGAAGATGAGCAAAAAGAAGAGAATCTTGTGTATCATAGCGAGAAACTCGCAGTTGCGTTTGCGATTTTGTCGACACGAGAAGGAACAGGGATTAAGGTGTTCAAGAACTTGAGGTCTTGTGTGGATTGTCACAGTGCTATTAAGTTCATATCAAAGATTACAAAGAGGAAGATAACGGTGAGAGACTCTACTCGGTTCCATTGCTTTGAACATGGACAATGTTCTTGTAGAGACTATTGGTAACGAAAGAACTAAGGATTCAGCGGTGATTTGGGCCACGTGTATAAACTGGGCGGGCTTTAGAGTGAGAAAATATTAGTTAGTAAATAAAAGGAGAAGAGACCCTAATATTCACAAGCGAAAGAGAAAGAGATGATGAAGGCACAGGCGCAAAGGATATTGGCGAATGTTGGGAGAGGATTCTCATCAATCGCCGCGTCCCACGTAGCTTCGAGGGCGAAGCATGTGTGGAAGGAGCAGGACAAATTTGTTCTTGGTTTAACATTTGTGGGAGGATGGTTCGGGCAAGGTTTAATAAGTAAGGTTCTTTGGATTATTCATGTTTGCCGGTATGGGAACATTCTTGTAACTATGGTCTTATTCCGGATGTTTCAGATGTTTACAAGAGAAGAGAGCAATATTTAAGACTTGACAAGTTCTTGGAGGACGAGCAAAAGCGTCTCCGAGATGAAATTCTCCTTAACAAGGTAATTAAAGTTTTTTTGATTAAACATAGAGTTTTTGTTTTATCACTTGACGTAGTTGTGTAATAATTTTCACTTCTTACCGATGTCGCCCAAAAACCTTTCATCTTTGTCAATAATCTCTCTCTAAGATCAAGGTATATTATTTATTTTTTTCATTGTTGTGACCGATTTAGATACATATATCTAGATTTCATCTTTTTACTTTTATGAATCATAATAATTTATTCTTACACTGGTTTTTTAATATATTTTGTTTTAGATTTGCATGTATTTCATTCTTTTAGTGTTAGATTATTTTTGAAAGGTATAAAATTTCGAATTATGTTAAGATTATTTAGAAATTGATCTTTTGAAAATTATTATTTGTTTATATTTGCATGTATTTCATTCTTCTACGATTTGATTTATTTCAATATGTTCGATTATGTATTTTTCGAAATATGTTGTTTTTTGGTTATATCATCATTATTTGACTAAATCTAACTAAAGAACAAAGATTTTGTTTTTTCAATTATTTTAGCTAACCTAATTATTCTTGGTTTTCTCCATGAAAAAGAACCAAGCCCTCAAAGTCAAGAATCCAATGGTAAAAGACTATGGTTATTCACCAATGGAAGCATTCAACAATGGAAAGAGGGAGACTAAGCTCCATTACAAAGCTATTCTTGCAAAGGTGAAAGAAAGGGACGAGGCTGTGTATAAGAGGCATAGAGAAGAGTTGGATGCCATTGAGCTTCAAGGAAAACTCTCGGTTCTTGACCAACTTGAACCCATCTTTAAAACTCTAAAGAATCAAAAGGAAAAACTTGAAGTCGATCTTGAGATGGCACAAGCTAAGTTAGATGATGTGAATATTCCAAACATCGATTGATACAAGTGAGATGAACCTCAAATGTATGATTAAACTCTTTGAATCTCTTTCTCAATAACTGTTAGTGATGATTTAATATTTTCTCTTGTGTTTTCGGATTTCATAACTATTTTATGGTTGTTACACAACCGTTTATGTATAATTATTTTGGATAATTAATGTTTAATTATGTTTTTGTAAGGTCTCTAATATCTTTTGATCTATCATGATATATCTTTATTCTTGCATTTTGAGATTCAAATACTCATTTATTTTTGATGATTTGATTATTTGTTTAGATATGAAATTTATTTTTGATATTTTAGTAATGAAAATAATGTATTTTTTAGGTTTGTATATATTTTAAATTGATAAATATATTGTGACATTAGATTTAGATATTTTTAAGTTATTGTATCAATTTTCAGTTTAGTTTTTAGGTATATTATTGTTGCTATAAATAGTAAAAAAAATAATGCATATTTTAGGTATAAAGTTATTATCGCAGCCGACATGTTTCCTAGTAAGATCTCTGTTGCTGTCTTTGTAACGTCGTTCATGCCGGACATACAGAATCCACCTTCTTACCCTTTTGAAAAGGTGGTATAGTTTCTTTTATATTTTGCAAAAACATATCATATGATTGGTAATAGATTCATTACTTGCGTGAGTTACTTATGGCAGTATCTGGAGAGTTAGGGAAGAAGAAAGCTCAGGCATGGAGTTTGGGACATACGGAACACGTGAACGTTCTTGGAACCAAGCTCTTGGCCAAGTACATGTACCAACTTTCACCAGTTGAAGTATGACTCAATAACAACGCTTTTTGTTTTTACAAGACCCAACTTGGGATCCTTTTAATTGATTTTTTTTTTTTGTGTTGACTGTTAGGATTTTGAGTTGGCCAAAATGTTGGTTAGAGGTGGACCGGCAGTTACCAGTAACCTGACGGGGACCAAAAGCTTAACCAAAGAAGGGTATGGTTCGGTCACTCGTGTGTATGTCATATGTGGAGAAGATAAGGGTTTTAACCGAAAGCTTCCAGCGATGGATTATTGAGAATTTTCCGGTTGAAGAAGTGATGGAGATCAAAGATGCAGATCATATGCCAATGTTCTCCAAGCCACTTGAGCTTTGTGATCATCTACAAAAGATTGCTGATAAGTATACATAAAAAGCCTGAGAATGATATCATTATTGTCAGTATATTAGTAAAAAAGAAAAAAACAGTTTCCACCACCATGAGAAACACGTTTCATGGGGTGGATGATTGTATGAATAAGATTCCTGATATGAATTTTCAAAGAAAAACTCATTACTACAAGACTACAATAATATAACATTGTCCAGATGATATGAGTAAGATGATACACTCTTGTGCCCTTTGGTTGCTTTTGAGAACATTCAATCATCAATTCAATAAATAACGGGCAGCGGATACAAACTAGTGCCTAACGGCGTGAAGTTCTAGATTTTGGCCTTGAAGATTTCTGCAGAGAAAGAGATAAAGGAAGTTCAGTTTCATACGATTTTCTGGATTGCTTTTTTTTTTTATTGAATGCAGTTGTTAGATTGAGTCACAGACTCACAAAGGTGCAACAGAACACATTTAAAGAAAACAAAATGTACTTACAGTCATAGAACCGAAGCTGGCTCCTGAACTCGGTGTAATACCTAAGGGGAAACAGATAACATAACTTGAGACTACAGAAAAAAAAAGCAAATGTGATACAAACTGTATCATATGAAAATTTGGGAAACAGATAACAACTTTGTACCTGCAAACTGTGAAGGCGTAGCAGCAATTGATGGAGTTGGCTGGCCAAACAAAGATGGAGTAGAACCAAATGCAGGAGCCGGTGAAGAACCAAAAAGTGATGTCTGCGACGGAGTAGTTGCTGGTCCAAACAAAGAAGAGGCGGGAGCAGCAGAAGATGGTGTAGCAAAGAGAGAAGTCGAAGGTGCAGAAGCGGGAGTGTTAAGAAACAAGCCAGCTCCTGAAGATGGGTTTGGTGTTGGAAGGGCTGCAGATGTTTGGGCAGCATTTGGAGCCCCAGGAGTCGCTGAGCTGGTAATCAATCCAGCAACTTGGGTTGTAGTAGTAGCAGGTAGATGCTGAGTTGGGTGGACCCTTCTAGCAGCAGCTTCTTGTTTTGCCGTTTCCCTCCGGTCAGCCTCAAGAAACGGATCATGGAATTCTCCTCTCTGGCGTTGGTCAGCAAGATACGCTGTTCTCATGGATTCAATGCACTGGTGAATATTCTCTACCTGAAGAACACAACAAATTTCAGACCGATCACAAAGATTTCAAAAGGTTCTACAATACTGAAGGAATCATTAGATGTTACCTTAGCAGCCACATGAACAAAGAAGTCATGCACATTAGAGATGACTTTTGGAAGAGATTCCAAAAGAGAAACATGTCGACTATACTTGTCAGAATCCAATGCAAGCAGCTGCTCCAGCTCCTCAACCCACTGTCGGCACTCGCCTAGATACTTCTCAAACCTTGTAACTGTTTGCTGTAGAAAAACCGTCGGTTTCCTTGGGATCCCACGGTAAAAGTCAGAGACTTGAACAACGGAAGTAACTCCTTGCTGTTGACCAGAGGAAGCTGGAGCCGGATTAGCTCCCTGCGCCTGAGAACCAGAACCAACAGCTCCTCCACCTGGCGTAGAATGAGGGAATCTTGGCTGTAACATCATGAAAGACCGAACAGCAGTCTCTGAATCACGCAGCATATTTTTAACAACCACCATTAGCTCGTGCAGAACAGCTTTCTGTCTGTCCATGGTAGTATTAATCCCACCAAGCTCCTACAAAAAAAAATATTAAAAAACGAAACTTTTATACAAGCCTGAGATAACTCATAAAGAACAGAGAGTAGAATCATCCACAAAACCTGAATAATGCGGCTTGCATCAAACTCGAAACCTTCAGTGGAAACAGAGGAATCATAAAGCCTGCTGCATTGATCTAACCTCTGACTCTCACTTCTGTACTCCATCATCTTCCCTCTAAGGATTCACACCAAAAAGATTCCGACTTTATCAGTTAATCTAATAGCCTTAAGCCTAATGATAAAAAGGAATCAACTTTATTAAGTTGAAAGAAGAACATACTCAATCTGAAGGAGGAGCTTCTGAGAATCAGGATGAAGATCGGCCCACTTAGTACTGTAACTCGCCGGGGCTTTATCGTTCGTGAACAGATACATCTGTTGCACTTGCTGATGCTGCTGCTGCTGCTGTTGCTGGAACTGTTGCGGCTGAAACGACGGCGTTTGCTGCTGTTGCGGTTGCGAGAAGAAGGAACTGGTCTGCGGCTGAAACGACGGCTGTTGTGGCTGAGTTTGAAAAGGAGAGGGAGTCGTCGTCTGCTGCTGCTGCTGCTGCTGTTGTGGGGTGGAGAATAGATTGAACGACGACATTGCTGGAGAATCCGGCGGTGAATCGAATCTAGGGTTTCTGTCGCCGGCGATGAGTCGAGGGAAAAGATTTAAAAGGCCCAAACTTTGACACTCAGTAAGTGGAGAGAAAAGGTGTAAATCATTATTTATCACCTATATTTTACCTTTATACAAATTTGAAGGGCTATTATGCAAATATGCGGTATTAATTTTTAATTAGTAAATATTTTACAGAGAACAAGCCTTTTATCTGTTGTGTTTTTACTAGTGCTCATACATCAATATAGTTTCTCATCAGAGTCTTGTAGATATATTATATTATTATAATTTATTCAATAATTTATTTATTTATTTTTTATCAGAAGTTTCAATAATTAAAACTAAAATTTAAAGAAAATTGGAACAATAATTATAGACCAGTTAGTCAAGAAGTCTCTCAAATTTATTGTTAGATTTATTGTATTATTATATTGTTGAGGTACTCTTCTTAATAATATCAATACTCTTGTTCAAAGAGTATATCTAGTCTATTATTCCATAAAAATAAAATATAATATTATTTAGGTTTTACTCCTTTTTATTTTGAAATGAGATAGTAAATAAAAAATAGAGTAATCAAATGGATTATGCTATCTTTTGGATTAATCATACTTTTCATCCTTTTCAAAATAATTAAAATAGATTAAGGTTATAAAATATTATTTTTAATTAATTCTAATTTTTGAACGAAAATAAAGTACGTTTGAAGATGTCCTAAAATATATTAGCGCTTTCATTTTAGCATAGAATCACTAAAGATGTCAGTTTTTGCGATTTGTTTAATGACATTTGAATCAGGTATATCGATTTAAAGCATTTTAAACTTGATTTAATGCTAAGTTACATAGAATTTTTATTGGACGCACGCTTCCCGTTTCGAATCATAAATCGGAACCTTACAAAATTTCGCTTCCAAAATAATTCAAAAATATCATATTAAAAAACATGTTGAAAGTTTACTATTTTATTTTGGAATCTAGCTTCCATTTATAAAAACACAATACTATAAATAAATAAAAATATATATAACTCATTTTTTATGTTTTCTTGTAAAATCTAAAATTTAAGAATATTTAAATATAAAGTATAGAAATATGTAAATACTAAAACTAATACTATAAAGTATCTTTATGCACTAAATTTTTATTAGAGATATAACATGTATATTTAAATATATTATCTAAATTATTTATTAAATATTATAAATAATTAATTGGATAATATTTTATAAACTTAATTTATTTATATTTTTGAAAGTATAATATAAAATTATTTAAAATTATTATAAATGAATAAATATTTTCTTTTAATTTGAATCATATATTTTTAGTCACAAATTTTTAGAAAACTTTCATATATTTAATATATACGTTTCCAACACATACCCGCTTCTGGATCTCTTGCGAAATCTTGCTTCTACGCTTTCATATGATTCCACTTCCTCATACCTACTTTCGATTCCATCTAACACAGATTCAATGTAAGCTTCTATAGATTCGTTTTCCATGATCCACAAAGCAATCAACTTTGTTTTCAGAATCTATTTGAAATATACAACTTGTTACACTTTCTCAATGGACTTTCTTATGTTGAAGTGTACTTGTGGTTCCTTTTAAGTATAGGATAGATCAGAGGAAGCAAATGGACTTTAGAGGAAGCTATTACAAACCCCAAAAATCACAAGTCAAAAAAAGCATTCAAAGACTAATAATGGAATTATATTGGTAGAGTCTCACCAATAAGAAACCCTATATTTAGGAAAAAATATCATTCTAACTTTTCCACAGATTTTTTTTGAATGATCCACAGATTTGCCTTCTATATCAGTATATATTACAACTGTAAGAATATATCATTCCATTTTAATCAAGTCCAGTCAAACACATTAGCAAATTAAGCCACACTTACCTAGAAAAAAACGTTTTGAATTTTCAAGGGGGAGTAGTAATAAAAAAATCAGACCGTTGCTCTGTTCATCTTCAGACACGAGTGAGTTCACTACTAATATAAAAATCTCACCTTGAAAGAAACAAATCATATGTTCTTCTTCTTCTTCTTCTTCTTATCCAGACAACAACAGAAGGAGAGAAGACAATCACAATGCCTGCGATGAGCACGAGGGGGAAATCTTCAGTCCCCGTCATGAACCCTAATCCAACCGCCGTCGGAGGAACCTCGATGTACGAGAAATGCAGAGAAGAGAGGATCAAGGAGAATCTCCAGAGGATGCAGAGTCTCGGCATCATGGATCTCTCACTGAAGCTCAAATCTCAGACCCGACCCGTTAAGAGGCGCTACACTAAAGCTGATTCGAATCCAGATCTTAGATCTACTCCTCCTCCTCTTCCTCTTCAGCTCTCTGTCTCCACCAGACGATCCTCAAGGTACTCTCGATTTCAAAAAAAAGTTTAGGGCTTTTCGGAAAAGCTAGTGTTTTTAGGTAGCAATCAAGGTTTATGGTTTAGGGTTCAGCTCAAGGTTCTCTTTTGGTTGAATGAGATTGTGTTTGGAAGAAACTAGGGTTTAGAAGCATAAAGTCATTTCCTTTTTTGTTGCTATCGTCTTCAGGTTGAAGAACGCATCGCCAGTGACCTACTTCGAGGAAGCGGAAGAGAAGAAGGGTAAAGCATCTAAAGAAGTGGTTTTGTGGATTGGAGAAGGAGGCGAAAGGCCAGAGGTTTACACTGATGAGCATGAGAAGCTGCTGGGTAACACTGAGCGAACCTGGGAGCTTTTTGTTGATGGTTACGCCCAAGATGGGAAACGGATTTATGATCCTGTTAGAGGAAAGACTTGCCACCAGTGCAGGTTAGCTTGTGGCTTCATTAGGCTTCATTACGCACAAGTTTGCTTAATGGTTACTTTTACAGGCAGAAGACGCTTGGTTATCGTACACAATGCAGCAAGTGTCACCCATCTGTCACAGGTCAATTCTGTGGAGATTGTTTGTTCATGAGGTACCTTCTGTGTTTGAGTATTGTTTTCTGTAAGAGGATCTTGTTGTGTTGTGCCAGAAGAGGAATGTTATAAGAGTGTGTTGTGGTGATTGATTGAACAACAGGTATGGAGAACATGTGCTTGAAACTCTGGAAAATCCGGACTGGATTTGTCCTGGCTGTCGCGGGATCTGCAACTGCAGTCTCTGTCGTAAACGTAAAGGGTGGTTGCCAACTGGTACAGCTTACAAGAAGGTAAACAACTTTGGTGCATATTCTCTCATGTTACCGGTTTTGATATCTCTGAATAGTTACAAACTTTAGAGGCTTTTGATGTTTCTTTATCAGGTATGTAAGCTCGGGTACAAGTCTGTTGCACATTACCTGATTCAAATCAACAAACAGTCAGAAACAAGTGAGGATAATGAAACTGACGACACTCCATCCCAAGCTTCTGCAAAGAGATCACTATCTTTCAAAGAAGCAAAGGCTTCTACAGAAGAAGATGATGTCATTCTCCAGATCACCGATGGGCTTGAGATTCAGGACAATCACATTGACGATGATAATGAAGGCACAGACAAGAATCCGGATTCAGCTAAAAAGTCATTGAGTTTCTTGTCTTCTGAGGACAACCAAACTTCTTTGATTGATGATGATATCAAGCCATTAGATGTGAACGAGGTGGATCCAGCAACTCCTGTGATGATGATTGATGTTGAGGCTTCTTCTGGAGGCAAAGAGAAAGGAGGAACAAGAGGAGGTAAGAGGAGAGTGACTGTTGAGCCAAACCCAGATAGTATTGGTGGAAGACTGAGGCAGCGTCGTAAGAGTCAAGCTTGAATGAGATAAAATGTTCATATGGATATGAATGGGAAACTCTCTCATCTCTCAGTGTTTAAGTTCTTCATGTGCTTTTGCTTCATGCATTTTTATGCATCTCTAAATGTAATATCTTCTCCTTTTCATGACAAAGTAACCATGGATCATGTAATCTCTTTTCAAACTTTTTGTTTTTGTCTTAATTGCAAAATAGTTTTTGCATTAGATTATTATGTTCCCTAACCATTGATCTATTTCCAACTAAACTACAATTCAAATTTGAAGTTTTAGAAGCTACAACTTTATTGATACTAGTATGGTATCACTGCACCACATTGATATAACTAGAGTTATTGAATTAAATCAAGACGTTCTGTTTCAAATTTAGAAGTTTAAATATTCGTTTTTGGACTTGGGAGTACCTTTAGCAGTTGAATAATAACGCTCTCTTTTATCATCAAATAAACACAAAAAGGAGAATGAAAGCATTGTATGTGCTTTGTCTCATATAAAATGACAGATTTTGAAACCAAGCAAATTACTAAACTATTTTTTTAATATATTTAATTATAATTTCTAGAAGGAATAATAAAAGACAGAAGGCATTTTTGTTTAATCAATAGCACATTGTGTTCAATGCATAATAAACAATCTTAATAGTGTATATGTTGTACTTTCTTTTGGAAGAGAGTATTTATTATCTTGACTCTATCGATGAGTACTAAGAAACAAAATCAATATATACAATTGACATGAAAAGAAAAAACAAAAACATATATTACTATCAGTTATTCAATGCAGCTCTACTTTTATCTATAATATAGTTTAGGAGACCATGATATGTAACTGGTCAATTATATGCCTATCTTAATGAAGATAAAAGCCTTCTATTTTCAATTCGATAAATGTTGCTTGGATTGTTAGCAAACAAAAGGCAAATGTTACAACAATAAATTAGGTTTATTGTTACTTTTTGAAAAGAAAATGTATTGGAGTCCAAAGATAGGCAAAAGCATCCCCACACTCCAACCTTACATTTATAATAGGCATATATACATTTCGTCTCTTTCAACCAACATATCTAATATTAGTAGGGTCCATGTACATCATTATACATTCATAGTAATCACAAAAAGCCACTACTTATTACTATAATTTATATATATTTGTATATAAGTAAGAGGTTTGAATTATAAGATTTAGCTAGTTTTATTAATCATATGATAAGAAAAAATGGTATTTAGATCCTTAATAGTTCCGCAATAGAGTTGACTAATTGATCCATTTCTTCCTGTAGACGATAAAGAAGACAACAATTATGTTTTCCTGAGTCATTTTTGTCTTGTTTTCAGTATTGATGATATAAGGATTTTTTAGTAAAAAACAAACATAAATAAATGTCAAATAGAAATATGCTAATACTAAAATTCCACTAAAATACAGTCTTTTCTGTGTTATTTGACTTATATCCTAAGTCTTTATTTGGTGTTATTTGAGTTGAAAACCTTGGCCTTTAGATCTTTCACTTAATAAGAAAATGATTAGAGGAATTGAAAAATTGATTCCACCATACATGGTTTTGTTTTAGCTCATGAACCAACTACCACTATGCTTCTGAGTATTGTGAAAAGTCAATGCCTTTTCTTCAACAGTGAGTAAGAGAGAAGAGAAAGAGACTGGTCCTAGCTAGGGTTTGAGCTTTCTTGGATTCCTTCTTCATTGTGGTTTTCTTTCTCGTTGAACCTCTCCCCTTTTACTTTCTTCTTCTGTCAATTTCGTTTCTTCACCCTAATTTTTATAAAGTTTCCATTTTTAGAGTCTCTTCTTCTAGGGTTTCCTTAAAGATCCTCCCTTTCTCTGAGCCTTTTGCAGAATCATCACCAAAACTTCATTCTACTAATGCATTTCTCTCTGTGGAAGCAAATTCACCACTGTGCTACTCTCATCTTAGACAAGAGCAAAAGCAGGGGAAGAAGAAGAAGAAGACAAGATGGGTCTGATTCTTCCCTAAACGCTAAGAAAGAAGCTACCTTGCTTCGGAAACTGTACGAAGACAAGCTCAGGGAAGCTCTAGAGGAAGCTTCCGAGAATGGGTCACTCTTCAAATCCCAAGTCATCGACCAGGAGAATCAAGACGGAGCTGTGGGACGCTCCAGATCCTTAGCTAGACTTCACGCGCAGCGTGACTTCCTACGCGCCACCGCTTTAGCAGCTGAGCATACATTCGAGTCAGAAGACTCTCTCCCTGAGCTTGTCGAAGCTCTCAACAAGTTCCTTACCATGTATCCAAAGTACCTAGCTTCAGAGAAGATTGATCAGTTAAGATCTGATGAGTATAGTCACTTGTCAGGTTCGAAGGTATGTCTTGATTACTGTGGGTTTGGTCTGTTTTCGTATGTTCAGACACTTCACTATTGGGATACTTGCACGTTTAGCCTCTCTGAGATCACTGCGAACTTGAGTAACCACGCGCTTTACGGTGGAGCTGAGTGTGGAACTGTGGAACATGATATCAAAACTAGGATCATGGACTATTTGAACATCCCTGAGAATGAGTATGGTCTTGTTTTCACTGTAAGCAGAGGCTCAGCTTTTAAGTTGCTAGCGGAGTCTTATCCTTTCCAGACGAACAAGCGGCTTTTGACAATGTTTGACCATGAGAGCCAGTCTGTGAACTGGATGGCGCAGACGGCGAGGGAGAAAGGTGCAAAGGCTTATAACGCTTGGTTCAAGTGGCCGAGTTTGAAGCTTTGTTCGACTGATTTGAAGAAGAGGCTGTCCTACAAGAAGAGGAAGAAGAAAGACTCTGCGGTTGGGTTGTTTGTGTTTCCTGCGCAATCAAGAGTTACAGGTGCTAAGTATTCTTACCAGTGGATGGCTTTAGCTCAGCAGAACCATTGGCATGTGTTGCTTGATGCTGGTTCTTTAGGTCCCAAAGATATGGACTCTCTCGGTTTGTCATTGTTCCGCCCTGAGTTTATCATTACTTCGTTCTACCGTGTGTTTGGGCATGATCCGACAGGGTTTGGTTGTCTGTTGATTAAAAAATCAGTGATGGGTAGTCTTCAGAGTCAGTCTGGCAAAACAGGATCAGGAATAGTGAAGATCACTCCTCAGTATCCGTTATATCTCAGTGATTCAGTAGATGGTCTTGATGGATTGGTTGGTTTTGAAGATCATGGTGATGATGATAAGACCAAAGAAGCTCATCGTCCAGGAACTCAGATGCCAGCTTTCTCTGGAGCATACACTTCAGCACAAGTGAGGGATGTGTTTGAAACAGACCTCTTGGAAGATAACATCTCTTCTGATAGAGATGGAACTACAAGCACCACAATTTTCGAAGAGACAGAGAGTGTTTCGGTTGGAGAACTGATGAAAAGCCCGGTGTTTAGCGAAGATGAGTCATCTGAAAATTCGTTTTGGATTGATCTTGGTCAAAGCCCTCTTGGTGGTTCTGATCAGCATAACAAGATTGCATCTCCATCGCCACCGGTTTGGTTTTCCAAACAGAAACAACGACGTCACTCAGCTACTAAACCAGTACCAAAGAGTTACAGTAATCCTATATATGATGGTAAAGACGTCCTCTCTTTTGATGCTGCTGTTATGTCAGTTACAGAGCAAGGGACAAGCACGACTCCTTCACGGAACAGGAGGAGTTCTGGTAGTAATTTCCATGTTCAAGAGATACAGGAAGAAAACTGCAGTCATAGCTTTGCAAATGGCTCATCAGAAATCAAAGAGAGTGCGATTAGACGAGAAACAGAAGGAGAGTTCAGGTTATTAGGAGGAAGAGATGGTGGTAGAAGCAGGCTTTTAGGTGTGGAGGATGAACATACAAGCAAAGGAAGACGGGTTTCCTTTAACATGGACCGTATTAGTCATAGTATAGTAGAACATGGTGAAGCTTCTCTAGCTAGTGTTTATGATGAAGAGTACAATACCACGAGTGATGTTGAAAATGGAGATGATGAGGGTGCAGATGATGAATGGGATAGGAGAGAAAACGAAACAGAGATTGTTTGCAGACATATCGATCATGTGAATATGCTAGGTCTTAATAGAACAACGACAAGGCTGAGGTTTCTGATAAACTGGCTTGTGGTATCCTTACTGCAACTACAAGTGCCTGAATCAGGAGGAGGAAGGAACATGAATCTTGTGCAGATATATGGACCAAAGATCAAATACGAAAGAGGAGCAGCGGTTGCATTCAATGTTAGAGATAGAAGCAAAGGTTTTGTTAGTCCAGACATTGTTCAGAGACTTGGTGAAAGAGAAGGTATATCTCTAGGAATTGGTATATTGAGTCACATACGCATAGTGGATGATAAACCAAGAAACCATAGAGCTCGGAGTAAAGAAGACAGTTCTTTGCACTTGCCAAATGAAGTTGGGAGAAACGGGTTTATAAGATTTGAGGTTGTTACAGCTTCTCTTAGCTTCTTGACAAACTTTGAAGATGTATACAAGCTTTGGAGTTTCGTAGCCAAGTTCCTAAACCCTGGTTTCAGCAGAGAAGGTTCGCTTCCTACTGTAGAAGAAGAAGAAGCAGAGGACTCAGAGACGTGAGTTGGTAGTAGAAATGCACAAAGCCACAACTTTTAGAAGGTGACTCAGAGAGGCTGACATAACCGATGAATGGATCATCAAGAGAATCACACGCCTGAACCATTATACGGTCGCTTTCTTGGAGATGGAAAGAAGGTAAAGAACTATGAATGGAGATATTTGGTATGGCTTGTAATCTGAAGGCAGAACTCATTGATCTATTCTAAAGAATCTGCTTTTGTTTGTGTGTGTGTTATTGGGTGAGAACACAGTTTCAGAAAGATTCAGGAATTTGTAGTATTTCTTATTCTAAGTTCTACAAGACTGGTTCATAAATATATACATTCAGATCCTATATTGTGTACACCAAGGTCACTTGCCTGGAAACTTAAAACTCTATTAGTTGATAACTTGATATACAAATGTACATGATACGTGTATTTTTAAAGTAAAAAAACGATTAAGCAATACTATAATTTCGTAAACATCATCTAATACAGGTAACAGAACTTTAAGTAGCAAATAAAACTGATTTAATGTTGACCAAAACAAAAATGTAATGGCATTGAAGCCTACAAGGATTTTGAATCTTAAAGAGTTTTATTTTTTCAGTCGCTGCATCTTGGCAGAAGCAGCACCGGTGACAAGTCGGAGAGCTTGGCTGGAGTTCTTGAGGATAGAAGAGGATCTAGGAACTTGTGCTTTCCGCTTCTTCAAGAAATCTAACCCGGTTTTCAAGCATTCTGGTGGTGGAATCTCCTTGTAAATAACCGTTTCAATACTGCAGAGACGCGAGGGAGAGAGAGAGAGACAATAAGATCAAACCAAAGAGTGTGTAAAGACATAAGAAGATGGTCATTAATTACCCTGAGCTCTTTTGCTTTTTCTTTCTCGGGTGTTCTTTATTGGCCTCCTCCTCCACTTCAGAATCAGAATCGTTTTTCAGCCTGTACATAAGAGAAGACATTGTCAATCTTAAGATCTTTTTGTTGTCAACCAATGATATGAATAAGTTAAATTTACTTCTCCCGCTGTGCAAGAAAGTCAATGATGTTTTTGGAAAGGAATCCTTTGTTTGCAAGAGCTTCAGGCTCTTCTTCTTCTTCATCGAAAGTTTCAATCTTTCTTGATTTCCTTGGCGTTATCTTCTCTGCCAAATGCCTGCGACTCTCTTTCTTCTCGCGGGCAACCCTGCGGAAGCAAAAGCAATCTCATTTAGAGAATCCAGTACCACACATATCTAACATAGCTTAGAGATCACAAGTTCCAAAACCAAAAAGAAACAAACAAAGCTTATGACGAAAAGGAAAGGAGATAGACACAACTGATACTTGAATAGATAAAAAGGTATATGTTCAGAGTGAAAGCATATACTAATAATATCTAAAGGTATAAGGAAGGATTAGACATAAGTTTAACTAAGATCAAAGTGATAGGTAACTATCAAAGGAAGAACCTTTATCTTCAAAAGACAGTCACTAATGATCTAACTTCGACATATTAGAAAGTTATCAAAGAAAGTGCAAACATAACACAACACATAATGAGAGAGAGAGAGAGGAATGTGGTAAAGGATATTAGAAACAAACCTAGCTTTACTCTCTCTCTGTATTTTCCTCAAAGCGGCATCTTCCAGTTTCGCCTGAAACAAAGTCATAACCTTTATTATCTATCATAAAGAAGAAGACGATATTGCTGTTTCAGCTTAATGATCCAAATATAAGAGTGTGGAAACAAACCTGCTCCTGGGTGAACTCCTCGGGTGCACCGTCCGAGTCTGAATCCGAGTTGTGGTCTTTCTTCTCCGACATTGACCTATCTTCTTCTTCTTCCTACGGTTTTCTTCTCTGTCAGATGACACACACAAACTAGGGTTTAACGGCTCCCGTAACTTCCCAAAACGCCACCACCGACGATTATTCAATCCTACTTCCTCTCTTCTTATCAGACACTTGTTTGTCTTCTTCTTCCTTATGATGGGTTTCTTTTGGGCTTTTATTACGGCCTTTTCACTTAGCCCATTTATTAACCACCAAAAACCTATTATAGTTTGTTAATGTTTGTTGATTCTATATAATCAGAAAGCTGGAATAGTTCAGTTGGTTAGAGCGTGTGGCTGTTAACCACAAGGTCGGAGGTTCAACCCCTCCTTCTAGCGTTATATTTTTTTCCTTCTTCTCCTTGTAACATTCAGAAACTGAGTAGCTGACTATATACCGTGTCTTCTCTAAATCTTAACTACTATTCTTCTGTTTGTCACTCCTATTCATAACTTTCACATCAAAGATGTCAATGAGGAAAAAGAAAACTATATGAGACAAGAATGCCGACAACAGCAAATGATAAGAGACAAGAAAAATAAACAAATAAGACAAAACTCAACTCTAAAACAACTAAAGATTGGTGTACAACACTATCTTTAGCATTACAGATAAAAAGTCCACTCAATAAATCACTATCACTTTATAGTAAAGAAGTCATGCAATATCTCTATATACTCTCTCATCCAACCACAAGAAACCAATAACAAATTGTAATTGTATATGCTCTACTTTACACTCCCAACTCTATACAAATGTTCCACATCTTTTTTTTTAATCACAAACCTTTATCATTGATGCAGTAGCAATAACCTGAAACTGAAGTCATATGGTACTACTTGAACCAACTCCATGAGTGATTCTTTGTTCTTTCTCTCCATACACTTGAGAGCTTCTTCTCTGAGTTTATCAGGCAACTGAAGACAAACCCAATCCAGCAACGACTCCAAATCCTTTGCAAAGTCTAGCAAATACCAATCTAATACCTTTGGAAGCATTAGTTTGTTCTTCTTTGAGATCCCAACTGATGCTTGAAGATAATCTCTCTTTGCTGCTTCTAGCTCTTCCTCTACATTAGCTGCTGTGTATACCCTTACCTGAAATGACAAACAAAAGAGTTGATGCAAGCTCATATCTGAAAACTACTAGTATCTTTAGGGACAACTTACAGCAGGAGAGGACCAGCTTCCACAGGCGAGAGCAAAAGTGACCAAAGGCTCTGACCATTCCAAACCAAATGTGCTATGAGCTCTCATCTCTTCATGTGTTGCAGTCTTGGGACAAGTCTTTTCCAATAGAAAGAAGCAGAAAGAAAAAATGATAGAATTAACCAAACTTTGATTCAGCATATACACAACTCAAAGAGGAGAAGATACAAAAGGAACTTACAAACTTCAAGTGGTATGGAAGTCTCAAGATGAAGTGTTCAATTGTGATAGCATTTAGAGAGTGTCCTCCTACAATTATTGTTGCCTGACACAACACAACACAACAACAAGATGAATACAATGAATGAAGCACAATGGTTTCAAATTTTTGTTTGAGTTTTAGACCTTTTGCATCAGGGCTACAACCATCTCAGGTGTCCCAGGGATCCCATGCTCCAAGAATGCCTATGAAGGTAATTAAGAAACAAGACCTTATCAACAGTTTACAGACATATCTCTGTATCGCTACTAATCTATCATGCAAATAAATCTCACATTCATCACACATGAGTTATAAGTGTTTATCCAAAATGCAAGCTTCTGCTGGTGGCTAAGGCCGTCTAGATTTACAACAGAAAGCTTATTAAGCAGGAACCTAGAAACAAGAACAGTAACACAAAACATGAGTTTAGAGTATTCAAATCATTCATGTCACTGGTTTAAAATTAGACACTTACTTGAGACGATTGATCAGAAATGAAGCATTGGTTCTTCTTCCAAGATCAATAGAAGACGCATCAACCGAGACAAGATTCTTATATGCACCAATCTCTCTTGCTCTCCATTCTGAACAGTTGCTGTAGGGATCCAACACAATGTCTTTCGACGAGCTAATCCTCAAGATAATACTCACCAGACATTTCAGTAAATCCTCTGAAACTCTATTTGCTGCATTTTGCAGTGATTTGTCTTCTGAAGATGATCCAGAGACACTCTCTTCTGCTTTGTCTTGATCTTCTAATCTATCATCTAGCTGAACAGCAGCAACCTCTGGCTTAACCAAAGGTTTCTTCTTCTTCACAGATGTCAAGAATCTACCAAGCCTCTTCTCTGGTGATTCTTTATCCTTCTTACTAGAGGTCTGATTCTCTTTCCCTCTTACATCTACTGGCTTAGTAACACTGTTCAGATTCGGTTTAGGTGACGCTTGTTTGCCATTTACAAGTCTCTGACCAGTTTTGTCATTGACTGTTTGATCAGACGAGAAGAGTTTCCTAGTTGAGATGCTTCTGCTAAAACTTAGAGACTGTTGATGCTTTTTAGGAGGAGTGATCATAGAATTGAACTCATGTTGAGACATGGATTTAGATCGTTGATGTTTACTGCTGCTAACGGGAGAATTCTCCTTTAAACCGTTGTTACTATTAGGACTCTCTAGGTTCTTCTTGGAAGAAATGTAAACAGCTTCTTGGTATAGACCTTGTCTATAGCTTACAACTTGTTCTTCTAACCGAACCACTTCTTCTTCAAGAACAGCTACTTCAGCAAGAAGCTCCAGTGTCTTTATCAGATAAATGAACAAAATTATCAAAACACAAAGAACAACAAGTCTGATAAATATCGAAATCAAGCATTGAGGTCTTACATGTCTAGGGAGATAAGAAGGAAGACGAGGCAAAGCTCCTAAAGGTCTAGTGAAAGCTCTCTCCAATGCTCTATGTACATTCTCCTCATGTCTCAGCTTCTTCTTCAGCTTATCAACCTAATCTCAACAAACATATGTTTAGACTTTTTAATTCATCAAGCAAATCATTAAAGTAAAATCATCATACATCTTGAAGCAAGTCCATTTTCTTTTCTCTGTTAGCTTTGCGCCTATTAACCAGAGACTTCCCTGAAGTAGTTACAGCTCCATTGCCTTGAGACTCCATCTTCTTCTTCTTATCCTCCTTTGCAGATTTGAGAATACCACGAAACATTGTTACTCATACAGAAAAAAAGAAAGAATACACTCAAGGAAGAGAAAGCAAAACTTGAGTTTGTAAAAGACCACACTAGATTGTTCTCAGCCTTTGATAGTGGAAAACAACACACACACAGACACTTATAGATAACAATTGAGTATCGATCACTTTCACTGTGACCAGTAATTTCACTAAGAATAACAACTTTTCTAGAAAGTAAAGATACGGTTGTTTGTGTAATAGTCCAAAGTTGAAGCCAAGAATCTTAAAACAAGATATCTGAGAATCCAAAGAGAATTATAATCAAGATTGTATTTTCATCTAAAGGAAGACACTTTTTCAGAAACTAAGCATAACCCACCAAGAAAATATCCCCAAAGCAATTCACAAAAGTGGAAAGTGGTGTAGAGAGAGAGAGAGAGAAAGAAAAGTTACTTGATTGGTGACATGCTTAGAAGGAGCTTTCATGGAGGAAAGAGCAGCTCGAACACTAGTGTTCATCGCCTTCTCTCTCTCTATCTTCAACTTTTGCTTTCTCTCCACTCTATCTGATATAAACCCAAGAAAGAAAGATAGAGAGAGAGACCCCATCAAGATTTTTTTAAAACAAAACAGAAGTAAAAAGAAAGATACTAGAGTTTAAGTGGCTGTAATAGAAATTAAACGTTTCTGACATTAATTAATATTTTGCTGTAATAGAAATTAAACCACCTCTTTGGTTTTATGAAACAGAGAGCGGGAAAACTTGAAGATAAAGCAACCCAGAAGCAGAGGCTGGCATGTGTCTTTAGATGAAGCTTATGTTTCCCCAAAGATCCACCATTTTTTTTATATATATTTTTTAATTCATGTATATATGTATGTTTAAGTCAAATAATCTTGAACAGAGTGAAGAAGAAAGTGCTACAGAATCTCTTATTGGAGGTGAAGAAGTTTCAGATAACGACGAGAGATCAACGTTTTAGTCATCTTTTCTGCTATTTAAATTAATCTTTATTAAGAGGTGACTGAAGATGTGAGATCTAACCAAAGAGTGTGATGAGCTAGCTCTCTTGAGCTGGTGTGTGAGATGAGGACAACCAGAAAGAGAGTGACTTTATCTTATTTTTTTCTCTGTTTATTAATTATTTTTTGGTATTTAGTGGCTTGGTGCTTTCATTTTCTCTCAATCTTTTCACTTCTTCTATTTAAAGAAGTTATATTGTTGGCAAAAAAAATTATATTACTATTTTATTCTCTTGTTTTAAAATAAAAATTAGAATCAATTTATTTATTTATAGGTTTTTGTCAGTATTATTTACTAGTAGTGTAGTATATTTAATTAAGCGATATTTTGGAATTTGTTATATTCTTTTGTCCCTTTGAGTACTACTGAATAGTAAATTTTTAAATATAGAAATGCAATTCAAATGATTTTGTGCAATTTGAACAAGTTTCAAGAAAATATAAATGAATAAATAAAGTGGAGTATTTTGGTGGTTTCCAGCTTTTTGTTTTGAGTTTTCATTTGTGAGTGATACGATAATATCTCGTGAAAATTATATGGAAATGTCAATAATATTGGTCACTAGTATTCT
This sequence comes from Moricandia arvensis, assembly GCA_905132765.1. Taxonomy (NCBI): domain Eukaryota; kingdom Viridiplantae; phylum Streptophyta; class Magnoliopsida; order Brassicales; family Brassicaceae; genus Moricandia; species Moricandia arvensis. The sequence continues at coordinate 91,577 of CAJHQP010001826.1, forward strand.
AATAATAGCAGTAGTTCAGAGCTGTCACTCGGAAAATAAACATCTTATAGATACGTTTCTAAATCTAAGATTCTCACATTTGTTGATTAGTTTAAGTGGAGCTTATAAATAACCAATTGATTAGGGACTATATAAAACCATATAAGTAATTGTTTTGTAATCAATTATGTAGGCTGTACTTAAACACAATTGTGTTTTTTGCAGAGTTAAATTCTGATACCTTTTAGAGAAAGCAAAGATAACGTGCTTGTTAATTATGATGTTAAAAGAAAAATACTAATAAAGTAAAAAAAACTAGAGAGATGTTGACATCTCACTTGTAATAGTACCTTTTTAACATTTGATTTTCATTTCTACTTTATTCTGCTGTCAAATCGAGTGATCCACATAAAAGGAAGTAATTAAGATAATGTGAGATTAAAGAGTAAAGATTGATGTTATCCCATTCACTTATGCAAATCTATGTCTTAAGTATCCCTTAAAAAAATTCAGGACAGAAAAATATAATTTCTTTGTAACAAAAAAAGAAACAACTATTTTCTGATAACTAATTACTTGAATTTTTTCTAAACATTTTCTAACAAACATTTAAAAACAAATTTTGCTCAAAACCAGATTTAGATGGAACATGTTGGGTCCTGATATCAAAAAGAAAACTCGATTAAAGTGGTAATGTCACACCAAGGAAAAAAGGGAAATTACTTAAAAGTGATTACAATTATTATTTCAACAAATGGGAAATGATAAGATATGTTGAGTCTAGAGATTGCATTTACCGAGGCTAAGCGTGGTAGTATTATACCATCAATACAATTTTGATTACTTTAATCAACTAACATGGATGTTATATCTAGTTAATGAGGAGAAAAGAAACGGTGGATTAGGTATAAATAATGAAACGGGATTTAATGATACTTTTGGCAGATTGTAATAAAGCATTAGCACGTGACAAAGCTTAGCAAAACATAGCTTTATAACTCATACTTCCATTTCTCTAGTGGGCATGGTCCCCATTAACCATACTATATGCATGCAAACGGTACATGGTTACGGAATTCAACTTTCTTCCATGTTATTACACTCTTGTGATACAGTCTACTTTTTTCATATTAGAAGAATCATATCAAAAGAATTTCGTATATATATATATATAAATGATTTGACTATACCTAGATAGGATAAATTACAAAACAACTAGCCACGAATATCGCTGAAGTATCAAGTTAGAATTAACCCAGTGATCTACAATAAAGAAAATCCTAGTAAAATTAGATTTTCTTATAGTGAATGCAATGCACATGTAACTAAGAAAAAAATCGAACGTGCACCATTCAATCGTAAAGAGTGATAATACAATGTAAGGCATGCGTCTTGCCATCCAAATCATTATCGCCTCGTCTTTATATAGTAAGTTTTTTTTATGTACCCAACATATACTCTCTTTTTTTTTACCCAACATATACTTTACTAGGTGAACAAAGTTTTCGTAGAGATAATAATATAGATAATTTATATGTACGTAGATGTAAGTTTATAACAATGCATATTTTACATCCAGCTGAGAACTGTATGGGACAAGAACTGAAAAATTATCATACAAAGATATAAACCGTAGAGTTGTTATATTAAAGAAGACTAATAATACATACTACCTCCGTTTCGATTTAGTTGTCGTTGTAGAATTTTTTTTTTTTTTCAAAATAAGTGTCGTTTTATAATTTTAATGCAAAATTTATTAATTTTATCTGTTATTATATTTTTTTATTGGTTGAAATGTGGTTAGGTGTATAGGTAATTGTGTTTTTATCTAGAAAATATGTAAAATTAAATGGTTTCTTAATCTGCGTGTAAAAACCTATAACGACAAGTAAAACGAAACAGAAGGAATATACATTAATTATGGTTTGCTATTTATTACGATAAATTCTACTATTGATTGCATTAATCATAAAACTTGAAAATTCCATCTTAAAATAGTACTAACATAATGCAAAATTAATAACAAGATCAATGTAATGGGGGTGTCTCAATTTTACAAAAAAAGAACGAAGGTAATGCATCAAACCATAAACAAATGAGTAATACCCTTTTGCTTTTCTTTTCCGTTTTTTCTTACTTTGCTCTACTTTTGGGCTGGACCAAGACACTGTGGTCCCTCATAAACTGGGCCTAGACTCAATCCAACGATCAAAGACGTAAAACATGAATTTATTAGAATTTGAGAATAACGATTACGCTCAGCTATTATAAAATGGTGACGAAAAACAGTGTTTATTTATAATTTTCCTTCAAATTGGAAAAAATGATATAAACTTCCTGCTCGCATTTACATCACAAAAGGTCGACGTCATTTATTTCCCAATATGTAATATCGAGACAAGAATTTTTCGGAATTTAATAAATATGCTAGACAAATTTCTTTTGTTAATTTCCTTCTATGGACCATTCTCAAAATAAAGTGAATTACTATGAATGCATCCAAAACGAATAGATTTGTCTGCAGTTGTCTTCTATAAGTGACAAGATTATTATTCTAAATTTTTATTGAAAATATTTGCTCTTATTAAGTGACAAGTTTGTTATTGTAATTTTTTTATTGAAAATATTTGCTCTTTCTACTTCTTGACACTATGAATTTTCAACTTATAACTAATTGATGATTTAATATGTTCACATCTTATGCATATCATGTATCTATTCCAATACATAGATCATGTTGCTTCATACAAAATATAATTCAAATTTTTTGAGTATGGATGAAATTAAACATAATCAGTTTTAATCATTCTTGTATGATCACAACATTCTATTTATACAGACGTAATAAATATATTAGATAGCACATAATTGTTTGCCTCTCTGATGATCTAGCTTCTTCCGATCACATGCCATTAATGGACCTATGTGGTGCTGATAGTAACGTACAACCATGACATCTCATGAGAAGATGTTAACACAACTAAAACATAAACGTCCTCTTGTGAATTTGTAATTTCATATAAGGTAACATTTTGGACCTATAAAACTTCTTTTCCATTCCTCTGTATTTTTGCCACATTGATACACATAAAATTAGCTCATTTCCATTGATCGGTCCCCAAGTTTTCAATGATTGGTCAATTTTTTCTTCATTTTGATAAGTTATATTGTGGTCCAATAAGACAAGTGAATAGGGTCCATCTAGGGTTAGCGTACGTGGTATATCGCATGTTCACTATCACTTATGAGCGCATGCAAGTGCAAATACTTGTCAAAACCTAATTATTTTATATTCAGCATATATTTTGTCAAAATTTATTTGTTTTGTATCATTATAGGCTCAAATGGTTAAAATCAATTTGGAAATAAATGAAAGAAGTTGCATCTTTATCGTAAAGCTGTACTGCTTCGGTATGATAGAACAGCCACAGATAATGAAAGAGTACTGTGGCTATTGGTCAACGTCAGCTTCCCTTAAATCGGAAAGTGTGATTAGTCACACTAATGATCACTAGTCCTTTTAACAGTTACATAGTTAACAAACGTAATTACAAATATCGATCAAAGGGAGCATGCCCATTTTAATATCTATGGGCCCTTAATTTGTAAACCATATAGAGTCCCAAATAACGATGAAGCCCAATTTTAAAATTGGATACTTTGGAATACACGTGTAAGTAAACTTAACCGGCCACCGCAACCGACAATGTTTATAAATCAAACCGGGTACAAACGGAATGCTTTACTAAGTTTGTTGTGGGGGTGGGCATTGCGGTATAAATTTGGGTTCGTTTGTTTCTAGGAAAATTTTGATCAGAAGTCACTGAAATTAGTTTGATTTATGTTTGGTTTGATTCAATTTGATTTTAGTCTTGTTTGGTTTGATTCAATTTGATTTTAGTCTTGTTTGTGTTTGGTTCAGTACAATCAAATTAGTTCTTACTTATATTACTTCAGTTAAAAAAATACAATTTCTAATTCACAAACAAGTTATCATCTAATCACTAAATCATTTTTTTTTATTTAAACATAAAAACATATCAAAAGAAAATGCAGAAGATGTATTTTAATTTTAAATCATTATTTTTCAATCAAGTATGACTATCTTATGTAATTTTTGGGGTTTGATGATAATATAAAAAAATAATGTTTTTTTAGTTTTATTGTCGAATGTTTTTTTCTATTTATATAAAGTAAAATATAGAAAATTATGTTTAATTTTTGTATTAGTTGGTGAACTTAACTTAACTAATTACATTTTAGGTTTTTGGTTCAGTTCAATCTTAAACCATAATTGATAAACAAAAAAATTAACTGAATAATTGAGACATATATATTTTAGTTTGGTTTGACTTGGTTGGTTCAATTTGATTCAGTTCGGAGTTTTTGCCTTTTTCACTACAAGAAAAAGGTTAGTTTAAATCATTTATTTCATATATTTGCATTATTTATAAATGATGGAAAAATATTTTACATCACTTAAATAAATGACTTACTTTTTGGTGATGCAAATAATTTGTATCACTTTATTCAAAACTGATGTAAAAATAACTAATATTTTCATCATTTATTTTAAGTAATGTTAGTATGTGTCAATTGTTAAAATGATGTTAGCATTTAAATCATTTGTTATAATTGATTTTAAATATTTATTTCAATTATAAATGATTGATGTTAAAATTAAAATCAATTATTATAGTCATTATAAAAATTACGTCACTATAAGAAAATATTTTAACGATAACAAATTTATTTTGTTAAATAATTACCACAACTATTATTTTTCTTAATTAATGATATTTTACTTAACAAACAATATCTTTTCCAATATCTGTTAAGATTTAAATAACAAAACTAAAATTAAAAACTTTCATTATATTTTTCTAATATACATCAAAATTAAAAAACAAAATACAAAAAAAGAGAAAACAACACTTATCAAACTTATAAACTCCAGTATTCTTTGTATACTCTTCTTTTCATCTTGTAGAATAAGAACTGGAGATTGTCTTGGGTAGAAATGGATCTTGATACTTAAACATATTTTTATCCTGCAAAATGTAAAAAAGAATAGTAAAATAAATTTAATGAAAACTCTTGATAACTCCCTTTAGAGTAAACGTAGTGTTTATGAGTATCAATAACATAATTAACAACTTTCTGTTTCCTAAAACTATCAAAGAAAACACAAATTTTATAATGATAAATTAGTTACATACCTCCATTGATCTGTAAGTTCACCATGTCTTCATGTTTTTAACTATCAATGATTATTATGAATAAAAAAAGTATATCAAATATCATAAGAAAATAAATATATAAAAACTTAAAATGCAGAAGATTAAGAAAATAGAAGAAAAGATGAACAAACTTCAGATTTTAAAAACTTTTTAAATTCTGTGTTGAGAGAATTTAACAAAGATCTGCAATTGTAGAAGAAGAAGATTTGGGCGTTATAAAAGTTGTAGAGTTTGTGGGTGAAATAAAATAGGAGATAAACTAGGAGATATTACTATATATAACAAATATTGCATTTAGTGGCATAAATTATTTTTACAAAACAAATAAAGCATACATGTGAAATTAACACTAACAATTATTTACGACCAAAATTTGGCAAAGTCATTTTTTTTTAATTAATATTTTTTCAGCTTCGTTTTAATTAGTTAGATGCAATTAAAATGAGTGTGCATATATTTAAAACAATGATATTTTCAGTTCATTATTAAAATTAGGAGAAAAAATAAATTTAATATTAAATATGTTCAAAGCTCATATGAATTAATTGTGAAAGTAATACAGTTTTAAAAATAATCAATAAATATAACAGTTTTGTTAAAATATTTATATAGTTAATATTAAATATTTTAAATTTATAATATAAGATTTAACGTCAATTTTGAACCAAAACAAATGAACTACATATATTGATAATTAAAATAAAATTATGTTAGTGTCATTTTTTTATTGATTCCAAAATTTACATCTTTTATTGAAATGATATTACTTTTGTATCATTTGATAAGTAATGTCAGTACAGATTAATAAGTGTATCAATTATTTAATTGATGTAAACGTGTATTTTGTATCATTTTTTTTTGAAATGTTGTAAATCAGTATTGTTTTGTATCAGTTTCCTTGAAATGATATTAAATAACTTAATAACCACATCATTTAATATAACTGATTCTGAAATATTTATTTTCTATCATTTATAAATAAATGATATAAATTGAGTATAGCTTATTTTTCTGATACTAATTAAGTGATGTAATACAATCATTTTTTTGTAGTGTTTGTGTCAAATCTTTTTGACTTTTAACCATGATTATGGATTGAAGAATGTTAAATAATGGAAAGGGAAAAATACTTATGCTTCTTTTCTTATTTTATAAAGCTAACAAAATTAAGCCTATAGCAAACCAGGGAAGTGGAGAAATATAAACTCAATATAAATTTGCTTAATCAAATTGATTATAAAATTAGTTTTAGAAGTAATTTAGATAATAAAATCCAGATTATATGACAGGTATAGTCAGAACAAGTCTAGACAGGCAGGGAGATGTGTACTCTTAAAAAATCCAAAAGTACGAAACTCAATTATTAAAGAATCAGATAATTGAAAAAAAATCAAATAATTGAGTCTAAGATCTTGCTAGCTATTTTGTTATTGGAAAGTCCACAGAGACAATATTCAGTCCTACTTAGCATTTACCTATTACAATATTTTCTCTTAAATTAAGTTTATGACAGCTCAAGCTCGACACTGACTGTCTCTAAATTACAATAAACAATACAATGCCAAAGAAATTTATAACAACTACAATCATGAATTGCACGAAACAAAAGAAGAATTGCACGAAATGTATGAAGAAAAAGTCTTACCAAAATAAATTATGTTTCTTTGAGAATATCCTACACGTAAAATTGTGTATATATATATCTATACGGTAAAACATATGGCATATAGTTGCATCAATCTTTATTTTTTGAACAATTAGTTGCATCAATCTTATACAACTTTTTTTTTTGTCGATTTCTTATCATGGAAGATGGCACGTCCTGTATAGGAAACAAACCGCCATCATGTGGAACACTCGTAACAATCCTCAGCCTTGACGGCGGTGGAGTCCGAGGAATAATCGCCGGAGTCATCCTTGCTTATCTAGAAAAACAACTTCAGGTTATATCCCGAGACTCTATATATATTTAAGCATATCTCTAACTATATAAACCATGTAAAAAAAATTCATAAACCTAGTTATTTTCGACTGTAAATTCTGGATGCGGTTAATTAAACGTGAATATCTAAATAGCTTTGACCTACTACCTCAAATCCATTTGGTCTTCTTTTTCAGAAGATGTTAGTTTGGACTAATCAACCATTATATATTGTAAATATATATAGGAGATCGATGGAGAAGACGTGAGGCTAGCTGATTATTTCGACGTGGTATCAGGGACTAGTACCGGTGGTCTCATGACTGCCATGTTGACTGTACCGGACGAGACCGGACGGCCTCATTTTGCGGCCAAAGACATTGTTCCGTTTTACCTTGAACATTCTCCCAAAATATTTCCACAGCCCGAGTAAGAAATCAATAATTACAAATTCACAATGAGTAGTTTTTTTTTTTCAAATGGCAATGAGAAATCTCTATGTTCCTTTTAAACCAATTATTTTGGTAAATAAAAGTACATATTGATGATAATAAAAATGGAAAATTTAATAATGTACTTTATCAACCGAACAATAATATATGAATGATTTATACTTATCGAATAATGGGCCCTAACTTATCATATGTTTATAGACAAATGAATCGTTTTCTTTTGTTCGTTAACAGCATGCATAATGCAAATTCTCAGAGGTCATAACATAGTGATGTACTGGTCAAAGGAAAAAACAATACATATATAATTGATTACATTCCTACAAATGATTTTTTTTTCTTTAGTGAGAATACAGTAGTATATGATTTTCATGTGGCAATTAAAAGACATTCTAAATGCAGAGGCTTGGCTGCTCTGTTTCCTAAGCTTCCAAAGCTTCTGTCTGGTCCTAAGTACAGCGGAAAGTATCTACGTAAGCTACTAAGTAATCTTCTTGGAGAGACAAGACTTCACCAGACACTCACAAACGTTGTCATACCTACCTTCGACATGAAGAAACTTCAACCCACCATCTTCTCCTCTTATCAGGTAATTTACTATCAATCTCTCTTCTTAAAATAATCTAATGATCTTGTTGCATCAAGCTAAAGCTAACAGTAATAGTTAACTTTCTTGGTACCGTGTTGTTGAAGGCATTGGTTGACCCTAGCTTGGATGTCAAGATATCAGACATATGTATTGGCACATCGGCTGCTCCCACTTTCTTTCCTCCTCATTACTTTTCTAATGAAGATAGTCAAGGGAAGACGTCTGAGTTTAACCTTGTTGATGGCGCGGTCACGGCTAATAACCCGGTACTATAGCAATGTGAATGTTCACATATTACACTTAAAACAAAATGAAAATGAATAGTGTTATCAATATCTTTATCAAGATCATTTAATTAACTCTCGTGTTTTGTGTTTGTTTGTTTGTTCTTAATAGACTTTGGTGGCCATGACTGCTGTGACTAAGCAGATTGTTAAGAACAATCCTGATATGGGCAAGCTCAAGCCGTTAGGTTACGATAAGTTCCTAGTTATATCGATAGGGACAGGGTCTTCAAAAAAGGAGGATAATAAGTATAGCGCAAAAAAGGCTGCAAAATGGGGAATCATATCTTGGTTATATAACGATGGATCTACTCCTATATTAGACATGATCTCGGATTCAGGCCGTGACATGATCCATTTCCATAGCTCGGTTTTGTTTAAAGCCCTACAATCAGAGGACAAGTACCTCAGAATCGACGTAAGAGCCATGACATTTATCAGAATTTGCCACTGATAGTTTACCTTAGGTGATTGTATGTGTGTGTGTGTTTAATTTGTAGGATGATACACTGGAAGGAGATGTAAGTTCGATGGATCTAGCAACCAAATCTAACTTGGAGAATCTTGTGAAAATTGGAGAGAAGGTGCTGAAGAACAGAGTCATGCATATGAATATAGACACTGGTGTCTATGAACCTATTACTGAAAATATCACTAATGAGGAAGAACTCAAAAGGTAATTAATCTAAACTTAAAGAACTTCCAAATTTTTGTTTTATGTATTTCTTTGGATTGCAAGTAATCTCATTCTTTGATGTTTGATATCAATCTGGTAATGTAGATTTGCGAAAATTCTATCTGAGGAAAGGAGATTAAGGAGATTGAAAAGCGAGACAATGATTAAAGATCCATCAAACTGATCATTAAAAATAATATTGGGAAGACTAATATATGAATATGATCTTTGTGTGTGTGTGTTTACTTGGCCATCTTTTTGTCTGTTTACTCGGCCATCTTTTTTGTGTGTTTACTTGTCCATCTTTTTGTGTGTTTATTCGTCCACCTTTCCTGTGTGTTTACTCGGCCATCTTTGTGTGCGATTTATGGTTTGAACATTATTTTGTTCTTGTAAGAATATGACTAACTAAGCTTGAAGCAAATCAAATAAATCACTAGTCATGATTCTTGATATTTAATTTCAGGTCAAATGATATAAATTTGAATTAATCATTCATTATAAAATTAAAGTTTGAATTTGATGAACACGAGAAGAAACTATTGCTGGAAAAAGGAAAACAACAAAAAGCAAATATTATTTTTTCTTTTTTTTTACAAAAGCTAATTTTTGAGATCATCTTCTCAACGAATTGACAGATGCCTTTAAAATAATTCCGGATAGTGGACCGAGAAGAGAGATGTGTCGTGCCAAATCCAAACAAATCCAAATTCAGTTTTGAAGTTTTGGATGCAGAATCCTTGGCTGATTCTTTAATGCAAAGTCCACAA